>JAQQPU010016961.1:0-19265 GCA_029168905.1 Artemia sp. Kazakhstan ARC1039 | reverse complement strand
TACTACTACTACTACTACCACTACTACTACTACTACTACTCCTTCTGCTACTGTTGCTACTATTACAATTAGTGAAATAAATCAAAAGAATTTAAGTGCATATAGGCTGTCAAAATGGCCTAGATGAAATATTAAAGAAACAGAATAGGATATTAAGTTGAAACTTTCGTAGAAAGTTGAGCGGGATGTAGAACTGCATCAAAATGCACCATGTGTATCCAAAATGTAAAAAGGGCGCTTTTCCATTATCCCAGGAACAGCTAAGCGTATTACATCGGAACTTCCAGAATATGTTGTTGGGGATGTTGAAATAGATCAAAAGATACTTTTTGCATCAAGTTTGTCAAAAGAGCTTATTTGCAATGCCTTAAACATGGCAAGGGGTATTAGGTAAAAACTTTTAGAGAGTAATGAGGGAGATTTTGAACTAAATCAGAAACTACAATATGCATCCAATTGTATGCATCTGTTTCATAGGCAGTGCGCTAGCGCTGCCTAAGTAAAGAACGATGTGGGCACAATGTGCAATGTGTTTTTTCTCCAAACGGGCACTTCGTATCGAAGGAGTTCTCGTAGAACTTTGAAAAGGGTTCATTCGATTGGAAATTGGAGTGGCTAGTGCCATTTTTAATAGTCGAAAGTGATTGGAGGGCAACTAGCCCCCCCACGCCCATCATTCCCCTAAACACATCCAATCAAAATTTTGAGATAGCCATTTTGTTCAGCGTAGTTTATTTCCAGATAGAAAATATGTTTTTTAGGAGGACACTCCCCCACAAGGGCAAGGGTTTTAAGTTATGCCCTGGGAGCATAAGGGTTTTTATAGAAGGCGTTGTCGTAGAAACATCAAAACAAGCTCATTCGATTGGAAATTCAAAGAGCTAGAACCCTTTTTGATAGTCGAAAGTGATTGGAGGGAAACTAGCCCCCCCTCCAGGCCGATCATTCCCCTAAAAACATCCAATCAAAATTTTGAGATAGCCATTTTGTTCAGCGTAGTTATTTCCAGACAGAAAATATGTTTTTTTACGAGGACACGCCCCCACAAGGGCAAGGGTTTTAAGTTATGCCCTGGGGGCATAAAGGTTTTTATAGAAGGCTTTGTCGTAGAAACTTCAAAACAGGCTCATTTGATTGGAAATTCAAAGAGCTAGAACCATTTTTAATAGTCAAAAGTGATTGAAGGGTTACGAGCCCCCCCCCCCCCCCCCACGCCCATCATTCCCCCAAGTACATCCAATCAAAGTTTTGATATATCTATTTTGTTCAGCGTAGTTGATTTCCAGATAGAAAATATGTTTTGAGGAGGACACTCCCCCACAACCCTCAGGGTAAGGGTTTTAAGTTATGCTCTGGGGGCATATAAGGTTTTTGTATAAGGCGTTGTCATAGAAACTTCAAAACAGGCTCATTCGATTAGAAATTGAAAGGGCTAGTACCCTTTTTAATAGTCGAAAGTGATTGGAGGGTAACTAGACCCCCCCTCCACGCCCAGCCTTCCCCCAAACACATCCAATCAAAATTTTGAGATAGCCATTTTGTTCAGCTTAGTTGTTTTCCAGATAGAAAATATGTTTTTGAGGAGGACACTCCCTCACAACCCTCAGGACACGGGTTTTAAGTTATGGCCTGGGGGCATATAAGGTTTTTATAGGGGGCGTTGTCGTAGAAACTTCAAAGAAGGCTCATTTGATTGGAAATCAAAGGACTAGTACCCTTTTTAATAGTCGAAAGTGATTGGAGGGCAACTAGCCCCCCTTCCGCCCATCCTTGCCCCAAGCACATCCAATCAAATTTTGAGCCATTTTGTTCAACGTAGTTTTAAGTTCTGTAAATTAGATCTTTGAGGATGACAACCTCATCAAAGCCCTCAGGACAAGGATAGTAATTTATGCCCTATGGGCATTTAAAGTTTTTATAGGACGCGTAGTCGTAGAAAGTTCGAAAAGGGCTCATTTCATTAGAAATTGGAATGGCTTGTGCCCTTTTTAATAGTCGGAAGTAATTGAAAGGCAACGAACACCCCTTCCACGCACACCATTTCAACAAACACATCCAATTAAAATTTTGAGATAGCCATTTTGTTCCACGCAGTTAAAGTTCAAGAAATTATACCTTTGAGCAGGACACTCCTCCCACAGTCTTCAGAGCAAGGGTTATAAGTTATGCCCTGGGGGTATATAAGTTTTTATTGAAATCTTTGTCGTAGAAACTTGAAAAAGGGCTCATTCAATTGGAAATTCAAACGTCAAGTGCCCTTTTTAATAGTCGAAAGTGATTTGAGGGCAACTAGCCCCCCTTTCTTGCCCTCCTTTTCCGCAACTACATCCAATCAAAATTTTTAGATAGCCATTTTATTCAGTGTTTTGGATTCCCAGATAGAAATTATGTTTTTGAGGAGGACACTGCCCCACAGCCCTCAGGGCAAGGGTTGTAAGTTATGCCCTGGGGGCATATAAGGCTTTTACTGAACGCGTTGTCGTAGAAACTTCAAAATGACTCATTCGATTGGAAATTAAAATGGATTGTGCCCTTTTTAATAGTAGAAAGTGATTTGAAAGCAACAAAGACACCTTCCATGCCCACCATTTCCCCAAACATATCCGATCAAAATTTCTTGATAGCCGTTCTGTTCCACGAAGTTTAAAGTTCAGGAAATTATACCTTTGAGCAGGACATTCTCCCCATAGTCTTCAGGGCAAGGGTTATAAGTTATGCCCTGGGGGCATATAAGGTTTTTTATAGAAATGGGCAACTAACCTCCGTCTCACGCCCACCATTTCCCGAAACACATCCAATCAAAAGTTTGATATATCCATTTTGTTCAACGTAGTCGAAAGTTCTTTAAATTAGTCCTTTTACGATAAAAACCCCATCAGAGCTTTCAGTGCAAGGGCTGTAATTTGTGCCCTGAGGGCATATAAGGTTTATATAGAAAGTTGTTGTAGAAATTTCAAAAGGGGCTCATTTGATCGAAAATTGAAATTACCCTTTTTAATAGTCGAAAGTGAGTGGAGAGTAATTGACCCCCCTCTCACGCCCTCCATTTCCCCAAACACATTCAATCAAAGCATAGAGATAGCCATTTTGTTCAACGTAGTTGAAAGTTCTGAAAATTATGTATTAAAGGATGAAAAACCCCCGACAGTCCCCAGGGCAAAGGTTGTAAGTCATGCCCAGGAGACGTATAAGGTTTTTAATGATAGAGTTGTCGTAAAAACTTCAAAAGGGGTCATTCAATTGGAAATTGAGAGGGATAGTGCACTTTTTAATAGCTGAAAGTGATTGGACGGAAACTAACCCCTCTCTCACGCCCACCATTCCCCCAAACACATTCAATCAAAATTTTCCGAAAGCCATTTTGTTCAACGTAGTAGAAAGTTCTGGAAATTAGGTCTTTGAGGATGACAACCCCCCCCCCCCCCCACCCAGCCCTCAGGGCGAGGGTTGTAAGTTATCCCCTGGGGGCATATAAGGTTTTTTTTAAGCGTTGTCGTAGAAACTTCAAAAGACCTCATTTGATTGGAAATTGAAAGTGCTAGTGCCTTTTTTAATAGTTGAAAGTGATTGGAGAAAGACTAACGCCCCTCTTACGCCCACCATTTACCCAGAAACATCCAATCAAAATTTTGAGATAGCCATTTTGTGTAACGTAGTTGAAAGTTCTGGAAACTAGGTCTTAGAGGATAACAACCACCCTCACAGCCATTAGGGTAAGAGTTGTAATTTATGCCCTGGGGCCATATAAGGTGTTTATAGGAAGTGTTGTCGTAGAAACTCGAAAAAGGTTCATTCGATTGGAATTCAAAAGGCCTAGTGCCCTTTTTAATAGTTGAAAGTAATTGGAAGGCTTGACATTTTTATAGTAAAGATCAATGTTGATATAATGTATTATTTTTGTTGTTGTTGTTGCTGTTTACCAGAGCACTTTGTATCAAAGGAGTTGTCGTAGGAACTTCGAAAAGGGCTCATTCGATTGAAAATAGAAGGGGCTGATGCCTTTTTAATAGTCGAAAGTGATTGGAGGCAAACTAATCCCCCTCCCACGCCTATTCTCCCATTTGACTTTATGTTTAAAAGTTAAATGTTGCCATAAGATTAAATCAAAATTCACTGTGTTAATGCTAATTCCCAATAAGGCATCTCAGCAGTATCCCAAGAACGACTGAGGGTATTATCTTCAAACTTTTGAGGCTGCTTCTGCTCTTAAAATTTAACCAAATCAAAATCAAACTAATCCCACTTCCACTCCCAACCTCCCACGCCAAGCCTCCCATTTCCGCTCTTAAAATTTAACCAAATCAAAATAGTGTAAGTGCTATCAAAGAAAGTAAACAGAGTTTTTTTGCAAATGGTATCAAGTTTTCTATTTCAGGTCAACTAGAGGAGGTATGAAACTAAATTAAACACTACTATTTGTGTCCGGATTTTTAAGAGGGTGTATGTTGTTAAAAATTGCTGAAAATTTTTCTCCAGCATACAAATAGCAGGCCAAAGTATAAATTCTTAAAAAACGAAAAGATTTAAAGTATTATTCTCTTTTTCTCTGCAAAGACTATGTCAATATAAAAGGAACAGAAATTAATTAAAAAACTTTTTCCACAAAATTAGTTTTTCAAAGAAAAGTAAAGAACAGCATTAAATAAAAAATGAGCAAAAATAAAATCAAATAATCTACGAATCATGAAACTACCATAAATCAGCATCGATAAATAAATGAAACCCAAAACGAGCAGAAATTACAATAAATAACCGAGTCAAACTCAAAACAAGCAGAAATTAACATAAGTTGGGCTCAAAACCCCTATGCCTTCCCAAGGCCAGAACATAATTTGTATTTTACTGAAAAAAATATAAATGTTCATACTTTTATAACTTTAATAAATCAAATAATTTTAAGATTTTTTATTACTAAATATCAGTAAATGTGTATTAAACTGACAATGCAAAATCATTTGTATTTTTTTCAGTGAAGTACAAATTATGTTCTGGCCTTAGGAATGCATAGGAATTTTGAGCCCAATTTATGTTAATTTCTGCTCGTTTTTGAGTCTGACTCGGTTATTTATTGTAATTTCTGCTCGTTTTTGGTTTCATTTATTTATCGATGCTGATTTATAGTAGTTTCACGCTTGGTAGACTATTTGATTATATTTTTGCTTATTTTTTGTTTAATGGAGTTCTTTACTTTTCTTTGAAAAACTTATTTTGTGGAAAAAGTTTTTTTTAATTAATTCTAATAAAAGACTAAACCTTTCTCTTTTATTACGTTAGTAAATAGAAACTTGGTTAGCCTTTCAAGAATGGGTATCAATGTATATGGAACTGTAAGCTATGTTAATTAGTTCTTAACAATAAGCTTGGTTATTATGGTTATTTTCTTTTTTTTTTGCTGTTTTTTGACAAGTAAAAACAAAGCTCGAAATCAAAACTGTTTTCAGTAAAGCGCAAACGGTATTCTAGTCTTCAGAAGGCTTATAGGGCTTTAGCCTTATGCATGTTTATGACAATTTCTGTTCGTTTTAAGTTTGATGTGATTTTTTTTTGTAATTTCGGTTCATTTTGGATTTAATTAATTAACTGATAGTGATTTATGTTCGCTCCATTCTTGAATTACTATTTGACTTTATTTCTGCCTATTTTGGTTCAATGTCGCTCTTAACTTTTCTTTGAAAACTTTCTTTCGTAGAAAAACTTTTTCAAACTATTTATGTAGCAGAGACAAATTTTTGGAAGGATGGAATATTATTATGTCTATTATTAAATCTCAGTCACATACAATAAGGCTGCGAGAGTATAAAATTCAGATTAACAGCAGCTTTAACATGCATTGCTAAATCTCAGTGTTTCTTTCCTACTAAAAGAAAAATACTTGCTAGTTGCTCCTTATTGTAAAGTAAAAACATATTTTTCGAGTGATGGATTAATGTTATGTTTATATCTCAGTCACATACGATATATCTCAGTCGCAGTTTGTTTTATTTATGTTTGCGTTCTTCCCTTGAAAAGATCGAGTTCCAGGAACTGACGAATTGCGATTAACGACTGATTCCAAGTGACAAATTGTTAATCGGTAAGAAGAACAAAAATAACAAGAAGCCATCTTGTACCGATACAGCCTCAATCCTGTTTTGTGGAGCTATCTGTTCATTTTAAGTTTGACTTTATTATTTCTTTTATTTTCTGTTCATTTAATGACTCATCTATTCTATAGCAATATTTGTCATAGATGACAACATAGTTGTCTTTTTGTTTGATCCATTTAATTATTTAAAAAAACTTAAAAAAACTAAACAAATTATTCTTACAGAAAACTATAGAAGTGCTATATTTAAGCATCGTATAAACGAGACAAAATACGAACAGAAATTTAAAAGAATAATCAGAACCAGCTATAAGTGAAATAGAATTACCAGAAAGAGGAAACCATGTCGTGTCCAAGTCCATGTCGTGTATAAAACGTCCATTCAATCTGGAAGTCCCCAGGGACTTTTTTCTTTCCCGTTCTAAACCTACTTAAGTACTTCGTGTCTACTTGAAAAGATGTATCAGTCCATGTCTGCACTTATTTGAGACCCATTGCTCCTCCTGAGTCCATAATAATTTCAATGATTTAAATAATATGAAAATTGGAACTTAGGATGTTACAATGTTGAAAAACAGCTATTGTGCTGAGATTTTACTACGAATTCAGAAGTTCGGAGCTGGACTTGTTGGGAGTTTCAGAAATTCAAATCCCAGGGGTAGGAACATGAAATTATTTGACATAGAATTTATTCACTCAGGCAGGGAGGATAGGATGCCTAGGTAGGGATTAAGGTTCATGATGAATGAGGAAGCTACTATGTCTTGCTTGGGTTGGGAAATTGTTATTAATAAGATGCTAGTTGCTAGTTTTATGAATAAATAGAGCAGTATATAGGCCATTATAGTATATGTCCCTCTAGAAGAAACTCATGGAGATAACTATGACTCGGATGAATTTTTCTTACAGCTATAGGAACAAACAAACTGGATCCCAGGTAGAACTATGGTATTCTTATAAAGGAACTTTAATACCACAATAGCGAAATATGGGTGTCCTGTCCTAAGTAAATTGGTATAGGAAACAAAATAGTAGCGGTTGCAGACTGCTGCGATTTCTAGGTACAACAATATAGTTACAACTAATACAGTATTTGGTCATAAAATAGCTCATAAGTTGGAATGACACTCACATGACAGTAAGATGAGCAACCTTGTTGATTTTGACATTGTAATCAGAAGACTGGCAGGATCGATATAAGATGCTAGGGTCTATAGGAGTGCTGTTACTGATGTTAAAAGTAAAGATCGCCATCTGGTAGTGTCCAGGGTTAAAATAAAGCAGAAATCTACGAAGGATAAGTAGCTTCGGGGAAGTTATGAAGTTGGTAGACTCAAGGAAAAGAGTTTAGAAGAAACTTTTGAGGAACAGTGGAATATTAAACTAAATAGTTTAAAATTGGGTGATGTAAAAGATGAGCAGAATAATATTAGGAAAATAGTTTGTGAAGTGGCAGATGGTGTCTTAGGGAGGAAATTTTAAACGCAGTAAGGAATATTAGTGGAAATGCTTTACTCTTAGTGGAGAAAAAAAGGGGCTTGTACAAGAAGTATTCGACTGATGGATCATACGAAAATAAGAGGGATACAAGGACAAAAGGGAAAAGAATTAAAATATGAATTAAAGAGGTATAAAGTGGAGGCCATGGATTATCTTGCTGAAGATCTAGAAGATGTAGCCAAACGGTGTAATAGTAAAATGTTGTATTGGTAGGTTCAAAAACTGAGAAGGAATAGTCAATCTGGACTTGTCTCAGTTAAAAATAGAAGCAAGAGCATAATTGGTGATAAGGATAGAGTCAAAGAGAGATGGGTAAAACAATTTGAAAATATACTAAATAGTGACATAGTTATAGGAAATAAAATAGAAAAGAATAAAAAAGTTTGTGAGACTTCGGAAGTGAAGAAAGATTTATTTTGTGAGGTAGAATTAGAAACAGTTGTAATATGATATTTATTAAGTAAAAACAGACAAAAAAGTAATAGAAAAAAAAGAAAAAAAGAAAAATAATACAACAAAATACTTAACAACATACAACAACTCTTCAATCTCTCGCTTAGCTTGTTAAAAGGATAAATAAATAATAAGGCCCCAGGTACGGATAGTGTGGTAAGTGAGCTTTTTAAATATCCTAGTTGTAAATTTAGAGAAAAACTACCAAACATTATGAATTGTGAATATGATTTTTGAAAAAGGGGAAGTAATTATTGATTTTCGGATAACTTCAAATAAACTCCTGTATAAGAAAGGTGAAAAGAGTGAATGGGGTGATTATAGAGTCATTAGCTTGGATTCTGAAGGAAACAAATTACTTAGCATGATAATACTTTTCAGACTTAAAGATGCTGTTGGTAAAATTTTAAGAGAAGAACAGTGTGGTCTTAGGAAGGGGAGAGGGTGTGTCAACCAAAGTTTCACTCTTAGGTTAATAATTGAGAAGTGACTCAGTCAAAAGTCTCTTTTAGTCCTTAGCGATTAAGAATACCAGTAAACATTAGATTCACCCGACAGAAGGTCTCTATTAAAGGTCGTATCCTTGTGTGGTATAGATATTTGAGAAAATATTTTAAATTGATTAGCGTAATGTACGAGAAAAACATTGCTGCTTTTAAGGTAGTTTCTGGTTTCGTATTGAATCAGGATTTAAGCAGGATTGTGTTTTATCCCTGTTTCTATATATTATTTTGATGGGCTTCGTCCTAAGGAACGCGGAAAGAACTATGTGAAAGTATGGAATAAAATGGGAAAGAAAAATGTCCTAGAGGAAACTGTAAGCAAACTGACTGATTTTAGAATATTTTTAGACCTCAGGTCACAAGAGTAAGCTAGAAATAAATATGTATAAAACCATGTCGCTTAGCATGTATATATGTGAAGATGAAGAGGTGATGTTGGGTAACGAGAAGATCAATCAAGTTAATAGCTTTACTTCCCTAGATAGCATTATTCGTAAAGATGGTGGATGCAATGAAGATAATAAAGGTTGAACAACTAAGACCCAATGTGTTTTTTTTTTTTTACTGTTGAAGACTTTGGAAATGTAGGAAGATAAGTCTGCGAGCCAAGATTATAGAAGCTATAGTGATAATAAAGGCCAAATTTGGTTCTGGAACGTTTTTAAAAAGACGGAGACGGATTATTAGATGTTTTCGATAGGAATTGTCTACGGATCGATTTGGGTGCCCGTCTGGATGATCGTATTTCAAATAGAAAGTTGTACGAAAAAAGGAGTTCTATCCAGCTTTCTTGGGTTATAATGAGAGGAATGTTGAGATGGCTAGGACACGTTATTTTTATGAAGAATGACAGATTACAAACGATCCTCCTTTCTGGCCAACAATTTAAGGCTGACCGAAAAGCAGTTTGTCCCCGAATTAGGAGGGGGATGAGGTCTAAGGTAGGATCTATGTGAACTTCTTGGGAGGATGTAAAGAGGGATGCTCTTAAGTGATTTGGGTGGAGGAGGAACGTCAGTAGTTCTGTTGACCCCACGCAGTTGGAGCTGCATTAGGCTGTAAGTAACAGTAGTAGTAACAATAGTACATAGTAAACCATCGGTCTGCTTAAATTTGTCCTTGCCATTCATAATAATTATGATTATGGCCGATGTTTTGACACGTGAAAACTGTACCCTTTCAATGTATAACCTTTCAAAAAAAAAAACGAAAATGATAATCAAAACCGACTTTCGTTTATTTATTGATAGTGATTTTTCTCGTTTTTGGCTTGAATTATTGTTTAATTGTATTTCTGCTCGTCTTTGGTTTAATGTAGCTTTAAATTTGACTTAAAAACGGTTGTGGAAAAGAGTTTTTCTAATTGGTCTTACAAAATTGGAAAGCCTTTACTAGAATCTTTACTTTCAGTCCATCAACCCTTTTCGGATTATTTGTGAAATAAAAAAGAAAGTCATGTATAAGCACATTTAGGCCTTCTGGCGTTTGGCTGTATTGGCTGTAGCTTACACAGGGAACACAATGTGAGAAAATGACTAATATTGTTTTTTGGCACTACCCGTGTTAATTTAAGATTTTGTAATAATATTCCTAATTGCAGGATCCATTTGTAAATTCACAAGAAAATTATTTCATGATTTCTGTTTTTTTTTTTTTTCCTGTTGTTTTTCTGCACAATTGCAGCACCTATGATTTGTTTTTCTTGAGCTGGGGCCATTTCTTAAGTTTGAGAGAAAACCTTTGACATGGCTTACAATTCTACTGAGATAGCAGGAATCGTATTTTCAAAATGAAGTCAATTAAAAAAATTTTGAAAAATGAAAATTAAGGTACAATGTGTCTGTTTAAATTCAGATAGGTATAGACGTGTCTTGTTTGCAGTCATCAGAGCCATAGAAATCAGGAAAAGGTAGACATAGTAACATGACAATACTTTCACAAGGTATGTTTTGGCCCTGCAAATTTAATTTCTGGAAGTTTTATTGTCCTATATCTACTACATTTTAAGTTGAGAAGAAACCCCACTAAACTAGAATTTTTCCTAGTTCAGCCCCTTGTGGCAAACCACAAAAAAAAACAATCAGATGGCTCATGATCAGGGAGTTGGCACTCAACACGACAATACTCCTGAATCATTTTTAGTTGGAGCCATACAAACATTGGAGCCATACGGCTCCAATGTTTTATTTTTTTCCTCGAGGCACTTCCTATGGAAGGTGTCGTCGTAGAAACTTCAAAGGGAGCTCATTCGAATGGAAATCGAGAGCTCTAGTGCCCCTTTTGAAGGGTCAAAAGTGATTGGAAGGAAACTAACCTCCCTTCCACGCCCATCAGTTTCCAAAACACATCCAATCAAAATTTTGAGATAGCCATTTTGTTCAGCGTAGTTAATTTTCAGATAAAAATTATGCTTTTGAGGAGGACACTCCTCCTTAGCCGTTAGGGCAAGGGTTGTAAGTTATTCCCCTGGGGGTATATATGGTTTTTATAGAAGGCTTTGTCGTAGAAACTTCAAAAAGGACTCATTCGATTGGAAATTCAAAGGGCTAGTGCCCTTTTTCGTAGAAACTTCAGAAAGGGCTCATTCGATTTGAAATTTAAATGGCTAGTTCTCTTTTTAATAGTCGAAAGGGATTGGAAGGTAACAAACACCCCTTCCACGCCCACCATTTCCCCAAACACATTCAATCAAAATTTTGATATAGCCATTTTGTTCAACTTAGTTGAAAGTTCCGGAAATTATATGTTTGAGCAGGACACTCCCCCCACAGTCTTCAGGGGCAACGATTATAAGTTGTGCCCTGGGAGCATATATGGTTCTTATGGAAGGAAGGCGTTGTAAGTTATGCCCTGGGGGCATATATGGATCCTATTGAAGGAATATTCGTATTAACTTTAAAAAGGGCTCATTTGATTGGAAATTGAAAGTTCTAGTTCACTTTTTAAGAGTCAAAAGAGATTGGAGGGCACCTAGCCCCCCCCCCCTCCAAACCATTTTTTCCTCAAACCCATCCGATAAGAACTTTGAGATAGTTTTTTTTAGAAATAGTTCAAAGACCATATAACGACAACTTCGGGGTCAAGACAGCCCCCCAGAGCCAGAGGGCTGAGTTGCAAGTTATGCCCTGGAGGAATATATGGTTCTTATCGAAAGGATGCCCGTAAAAACTTCAGAGATGGCTCATTTCATTGGAAATTGAAAGTTCTATTTCAGCTTTTTGAGTCAAAATATATTGGAGAGCATCTAGCCCCCCCCCCCCCGCACACACACCCTTTTCTTCTAATGCATTCAATAAAAATTTTTAGATAGCCATTAAGTTAAAAATTGCACACAAGTCAGATAACAAAAGCTCAGGTGTCTTCACAGCTCCCCAGGGCTCAGGGGCAGGCGTTGTAAGTTATGCCCTGGGGCATATATGGTTCTTATGAAAGGGATGCTCGTATAAACTTCAGAGAGGGCTCATTTGATTGGAAATTTAATGTTCAAGCTCATTTTTTATTATTCAAAAGAGATCCGAGGGCAGCAAGCCCCCCCCCCCCCCCAATGCCTTCTTTTTCCAAACCCATCTGATGAAAATTTTGAGATAGACATTTTGTTAAAAATAGTTTGAAGATCAGACAAGAAAAGGTCCGGTGTCAATACAGCCCTCCAGGGCCCAGAGGAAGGCGTTCTAAGTTATGCCTTAAGGGCATGTATGGTTCTTATCAAAGGGATGCTCGTAAAAACTTCAGAGAAGACTCATTGGATTGGAAATTGAAAGTTCTAGTTCACTTTTTAAGATTCAATAGAGTTAAAGGCAACTAGCCCCCTTCCCACGCCCTTTTTTCCTCAAACCCATCTGCTACACATTTTCAGATAGCCAGTTTTTTGGAAATTGTTCAAAAATTAGTTAACAAAAACTCCCCCCCCAGGGCCCGAAGGATACGTGTTGTAACTGTTGTCCTGGGGGCGTATATGGTTCTTATAAAAGGGATGCTCGTATAAACTTCAGAAAGGGCTCATTTGATTTGGAATTGAAAGTTCTAGTTAAATTTTTAAAAGATATCCGAGGGCAACTAGCTCCCCCCCCCACACACCATTTTTTACCCAAGCCCATCCGATAAAATTTTTATAATAACCATTTCATTAAAAATAGTTCAAAGGTCAGATAAGAAAAATTCCTGTGTCGACGCAGCCCCCCAGGGCCCGGAGGCAGGTGTTTTCAGTGATGTTTTAGGGGTATATATAGTTCTTATGGAAGGTATGCTCGTATGAACTTCGGAGAGGGCTGATTTGATTGGAAATTAAAAGTTCCTGTTCACTTTTTAAGAGTCAAAAGAGATGACACTTTTGACACTTTTTAAGAGTCAAAGTGCCAATGACACAGTAGGTTTTAGACTTTTACAGTGAGAGAAGGAGGTCATACCTATGCTCTTGTTTGTAGTGATTTTTGTTCGTTTCAAGCTTGATTTGCATATTCAATTTAAGTTTCACTCGTCTTATGATTTATTTATTTATTTACATTAATATCTATTGTATGTTTGTTTGCATTAATTGTTTGTTTCATTTCTGTTCGTTTAAAGTTTCATTTATACTTCAATAGGAAAATTTTTTGTTTGTTTTAATTTTGATTTTCATATTCAATCCCAGCATTGAAAAATGAAAAACCAAGTGTAGCCGCGGGGTTATTCTATCAAAATTGTGTACTACACAATTTATTTACACAAATCACAAGCAACAATCTTTCAAATTAAGTAAATTATATACAATTCACGATAATGACTTCAATGTTTTATAAGCTTTTGAGAGGTATGACTATTGGATATGAATATAAAACGGACACTTATACTAGCAATATACTTCGATATGCGACGGCTAAGGATTTATATTTTGTTGGGAAAAAAAAAATCACGATATATTTAATATACATCATTGGTACCCTCCCAATGTAAACATTAATAAAAAGCTACAAATTACTCCGTCCCATTTTAGTTTGCGAAAAGTAGTTGGACCCGATGTAACAGTTTCTCTCACCTCGGCAATACTTCATGCACGAAAACACATGTTATGAGTTTTGTTGCTTTGACAATTGAAAAATTAAGAGCTAGTGGAAATAATATCAAACTACTCGTTCCTCATAAAATTACAAATTAACGACATGTTGCTGCGGGAACACGTACCTACACCGAATCGTTTTATCAATGATGAAATTCCTTCTAAATTTACTTTGGCTTTTTTAAAAAGTCCTAATGTCTTTGGATCATGGACAAATTCTCGACATAAATTCGAAACGTTTGGATTTTTATCTCTTTTACGTGAAGTAAATGGAATTCCACTCTACAATTTATCGGTTAATAGATCCTACAGGACCTTATATGAATCGACTATGGAATCCCTAGATCGAGATTCATAATTATTTGAAAATGGTATAACAGTAGAAATGTTTGCTAAAACTTATGGTATCACTGTATTTGATTTGTTCGGTACTAAAGATATGACTATGGTCCGAACGGGTACAGTACGTTAAGAAAGTACCATTACCAAACCATTGGAGGAAAGTATTTCATTAATCTCACTAAATCAGTTTAAAACCTATAAGGATATTACGCCAAATGGTAGTATTCTATTAGACTTGGCACCATGAACACAAATCATACAATCAATTTATTCAATTTGGACCCTTATATGTCCAAATGCAAATCGTATTGCATATTTGGATTTCGTCAATCCTATTCAAAGTTTTAACAATATCCTTATCATTGTTAACAGTAAATCATCAACTGTAAAGACGGGGTATTGGCTAAGCACCTTTCAAACATCGAAGAATGTTGAATTTTTTTATTCTCTTGGCCTACCGTATACGTACTACATACCTTACATTAAAAAAGTTTCTTGAGAAAATTGGTAAATTTATTATTCAAAAATAGAAGCGAGTACAAGACTTATCGATCAAAAGCTGTGACTTTCATGCACTATTATATTTTGTTTTCGGATGTCGCGGGTACATTTACGGTCATTTAATCTTCGATTGAATGACTTTCTAGTTGAAAACACTCTTTCACACCTGAATAATATAAATTTCGGTGCCTTAAGAGTAAAATGCTTTAAAAATGTTTGTAAATATGCTCATTAATAAAACTTGAATGTAAAAAAAAACGGTGTCCTTTACATTTTTCTTTTACGTATAGGTAATCATCGGAAACAATACGTTGCAGCAGGTCATTAGGATTCAACTTGTATTCATCTTGGCATGCAATGTCAGGGTCAGATTTTGTACAATATAATATAAATTTATTTTTATTATATCTCTTCGTAAAGTAAATAAAACTATTTCGATTCATATTATAAAATTCACGTTTTTAATTTACTTATTTGAAGTAATTTCACATAAAAATTTCTTTCATTTCAATCAAAATTTGAAAAATTTCACACCAGAATCAATTTTTGTAACATCCAAATAAAAGTCTGTAGGCTTATAGTCATGGTAGCCAGTATTTTCACAGCGATGTCATAAAAACCAGACTCTTTTATTATTCCAGCAATTAAAGTACAAACCAGGCTGTTCTTCCCAAAACAATTTAAATCCACGACGATACCAGTCTCTTAAAAATAAACTATTATCACGTTTAAGATGTTTTGCATTCATGCCAGGGTAAGTATTTTCCCATTGATCACAGTTATCATAGTGACAATTGGAGCTTAGGAAGCCTCAATTATGAGTGTCACAAATCTCTTCAAGATAGGAATTACAGCCTTTAATATGCACTGCGTATCCTCTGTTTAATATACGTTGGATTGCAAATGTAAATTTTTCATTATAGTCGTCAACAGAAGTACAATTCTCACAGGACGACCAACTGTTCAATGTATAAAAAAAAATTATTTTTACATGCGTAATACATGTTTTTCAATGTTGACAGTCTCACTTCCAAAAAGAATCTCACTCGCGATCAATAAAATGAAGGTTTTCTAGGAGGAAGCCTTACGTGACAAAACTTGTTTAGAAAGGTGTTTCCTAATTTTTTCTGTTTGCTTTGCAAGATGATCATCTAGGTAGTTGTTAAAGCGAAATCCCAATATCATTTTGTTTTGTTTAAATTAATATATAATAAATTCAGTAAATCCATCTGGGCCAAGACGTAAAGGTTTCATCCAATAGTCCAAAGATAGAGACTAATTTCTCATTGCATCTTGAAGCATTCCTTTAGAAAATATTTTCCTTTGAAGAGATAACTCTAGAAAATCAACATCTAGAATTAACCATTTTTTTATTTGTTCACTTTTATTTGTAACATCCAAATAAAAGTCTGTAGGCTTATAGTCATGGTAGCCAGTACCTTCACAGCGATGTCATAAGAACCAGACTCTTTTATTATTCCAGCAATTAAAGTACAAACCAGGCTGTTCTTCCCAAAACAATTTAAAACCACGACGATACCATTCTCTTAAAAATAAACTATAATCACGTTTAAGATGTTTTGCATTCATGCCAGGGTAAGTATTTTCCCATTGATCACAGTTATCATAGTGACAATTAGAGCTTAGGAAGCCTCAAGTATGAGTGTCACAAATCTCTTCAAGATAGGAATTACAGCCTTTAATATGCACTGCGTATCCTCTGTTTAATATACGTTGGATTGGATAATGTAAAATTTTCATTATAGTCGTCAACAGAAGTACAATTCTCACAGGACCGACCAACTGTTCAAAGCATAAAAACATTATTTTTACGTGCGTAATACATGTTTTTCAATGTTGAGAGTCTCATTTCCAAAAAGAATCTGACTCGCGATCAATAAAATGAAGGTCTTCTAGGAGGAAGCCTTACGTGACAAAACTTGTTTAGAAAGGTGTTTTCTAATTATTTCTGTTTGCTTTGCAAGATGACCATCTAGGTAGTTGTTAAAGCGAAATCCCAATATCATTTTGTTTTGTTTAAACTAATACGTCATAAATTCAGTAAATCCATCTGGGCCAAGACGTAAAGGTTTCATCCAATAGTCCAAAGATAGAGACTAATTTCTCATTACATCTTGAAGCATTCCTTTAGAAAATATTTTCCTTTGAAGAGATAACTCTAGAAAATCAACATCTAGAATTAACCATTTTCCCAATTTTACAAGATTCCGTAAGATTTTATGTTTCTCAAATCTGCTCATTTTTAATCCTGACACTCTCACTATCGATTACAAGATAACAATGGATCTCACCGGTAGCAAACTTACTCTTTCTTATAGATTGATTCAGCTTGCCGTCTTGAACATATTTCACTAATTTATTTAGTCCGTCTTGTAATCTTTGTATATGCATTAAATTCACCTTTGTTACAAAGCATGACTATTCTTCCGGCTTGAAATTGCTTAATGATGTAACATATCGTGCAAACATCTCGTCCAATTCTCGATTAGACGGCAACCCCTTGTAATTTCTACTGCAATATTAGGCGCTCTAGGTTTCATGTCACCGTTGTTAGCCCCTTTAATATCCAATAAAGTAAAAGCATCCATTACTAAGAAATAATATTCTTAGTAATGGCACACTGAACTCTTTTTCAATACTGAAGCAAAGTCACGCAAGATTACGTCACCCTCGCCTGTAAATATTAGACCATGGTGAATTCTTTTTACATCCGGGACTTCCCGGTTTACTAATGGACTCTAACATTCCCTATTACGTAACAAACAAAGAAAACCTTGGTTAAAGTAGTTTATTAAAGAGCAATGTAAGAGATTCTGGGGTTTTGAAGCCCTGGCCCTCGTAGGTTTTTTAGAAAAAAACTATTACGTAACATGCACCTGCATCCCTTAGAAAACAATCTCTATGATGAAACATGCAAACCTTATTACGTAGATGTACTATAAACGTGTTATAGCATTGCCCAGGTGTTCATATTAACGTCTTGAGGGAGTAGTACCTCCAGGTTTACCCTCTATCTGCCCGGTCAAAATCATTATGCCCCCACTACTACTAGTTGAAAGAAAAACATTATTCAAGCTATCAAAGTGGCATATTTTCATCATCTGGGCACCGAGAGATGGGGATCAAATGTGATTTTTCAGAGTTTTTAGAAGTGTGGGAGACAAGAGGAATTCATATTTTGTTTTTAGAAGGAAAAGACGTGGGGGCAAAAAACATGTGTTTTTGATCCTCCTTACATTTTGCAGCTCCAAATAGATCAAAAATGACATCCACAGGCTTCATGGTCAAATGGGCTACATGCAATAAGCAAATTTGGAACTAATTCTTGCTCCGTTTTTTTGGAGCCCAAAAGAGATTTTTCATACAGATATGCTATTTCGGTGATCTGAATATTCTTAGTGTCTTTCAATCCACCACTCTTTCTCCCTTGGTCAAAATCTGAGATCCTTGAAAATGCATGAAAATATTAACTTGATCCCCCAAGCCCTTACTGAGACATTGATGAGGATCTTTAAAAACTCGGTTGGTTTCTTTGGATTTACCCAAGTACAAGTGTTGTTCCTAGATTAAACCCATGTGAAACTCTGATAATAATGTACTAGCGAACGATTAGCAATCTACTGAAACCTATCTAAGAACAACGGCAAATTTAAATGATTTAGGAATATTGCCCTTGGCGATTTGCAGTTTATGCGAACCTGGGGCTATTTATACTGTACCTTTCAGTGTGTCTTCGCATCATGACTATCTCTAATATTACGTCCACTATTATGTAAATTGCAGGGAGGACAGGCAGCTAAAATGTAACGGGAGGAAGGTTGGTTGCCCTCAAATTGCTTTTCGGCCCTTAGAAAGGGCATTAGAACTTTCAATATCAAGTGAGCCTCCTCCCAAGGTTCTTTGACTACCCTTCTATGAAAAGTGGACGAGGAGAAAAGCACGTTGGCCTCTTTTTGGCTCTTTGTCAAGAACACTTGCGGGTTGGGGGGGGGGGGAATCAATATCTTTTTTTTATTCTACACTGGTGTTTCTTTAGCCCCAAAAATTAAAAATACAAGTTTCAAGCTGATAAGAGAAACATTTTAGGCCCTTATCGTACCCAGTTGTTTGGAAAGGGATTGGATTGTTTGGTGTTTGTTTTGATCTTAGGTTCTTCTTGGCCCAACAACTTGCAGTTGTAAATTTCGAACAGATAAAGGAAAAACATTTGGCCCATTTCTGAGCCCCTACCCATTCCCCGTTGCAATGAAATGATTAATCTTTTTGACCCAGAGAATGATCACTTAAATTTTCAATTCAATCATACACCCAACATCAGGCAAGCCACCCTTTCCATTATAAAACGTATTATGTGTAAAGAACCGGCAATTCGGATTACTTACTGTCCATGTTGTCGGGGAGCCAAAGTTGAAAAAATCGTCAAATAACGATTTGTAAAACACATTTTGGTACATGAGTTCTGACTTTTGGAAACGACATTTTCGAACATGTTGATTCCATTTATTTCGAGAATAGCGACCACCGAAGTGTGCTTCATAAGTAGAGATGCCTCAGAAGGTCCGAGGGGGGCACCATATATGGGCATAGAGTCATTAGTGAGAATGATTGCGTAATCGGTCAATGACCTCTTTCTCCAGGTGTGTTTTTGGCACGCCCTCATTGTTGTTGCTATTGTTTCCGAGGCCAAATGTCAAGGTCAATGTTGTTATTGTTTTGAACAGAGTAATTAGAGAGAACACGTGGTTAATGGGGTCAATGTTGTTGTTGTAAGTGCACGCTCGAGGCAGATGTTATGATCCGGAAATAGTATTTGTTATTGTTATTC
>JAQQPU010016960.1:0-19266 GCA_029168905.1 Artemia sp. Kazakhstan ARC1039 | reverse complement strand
ATATATCTATGTCATCTTCAGTTCGTATTTCGACAATATCACAAGTCCATTTCTTTTGTTATAAGTATATTTAATGTCATTTAAGAAATAAAGAAAAAGATAAGAAACTTTCTAAGTCCCCCCAAACAAAGTTGTAAAAATTTCTGAGTTAAAAAAAATTCAAAGTTCAAGAAAAAATAATTATAAGTTCAAAAAAAGGGGCAAAAATTTTGGGGTGAGGCACTGGGGTCCCTTGGAGGTGCGACATGGATGACCATAAGCTTCCTCTGAAAAATGCCATAGAAATTGGCTCATTGGGGACATAAGTTCGCCTGTTTACTTTACCCAAACGCGTGTAGTAGGAAAAAGAGGTAGCACACTTGTCGGTTTTCAACTCATTAAAATTCAGTTCGTATTGTAAAATGCATTTAAAATTCCGCTTTATATTCACTCATTCTAGGAAGGCTATAAAAACGTTAACCGGTTTCATTCAACCCGAATAAAATATTTATTCATAAGATTGTCATGGGATTACTGAATATAAAGTACGTGCCGTCTATAACATGCTAATGAGATGTACCGTCTGTAATATGCTAATGAGATTTAGGGTATAATCTATTGAGGCTCAGGTGTGCCAACTGGCCCCATCTATGCACTACTACTTGTATATAAAATGCAAACAGGACTTTAAACACACTGTGAGTTTTTACATATTCCTTTACTTTCAAAATATTCTTGGTTTTCAAATTGTTCTTCGCTTATTGATTTTTCTTCCACCCTCATGATTATTCCATCGCTCCTAATTTGATGGTCCTTTGGCAATACCCTTTTTTTATGTGTTTTGTTTTTACCTTCAGATGCATTGAATAGACAGTGTTTTATGTGAACAGTTGGTAACGGAATACACTTTTTATTACTTTAAACTAATCTGTCATCAGCTTTGAACTTTCAAACTGCTGGCACATTTAAAATCCCCTATTAAATTTTACTAAAATTTCAACTAAACGTTTTGCTATTATGTAATTGTTTCTTATTTTGGATTTTATAGACTATCTATCAAACAGATTCCAACTAAAATATAAATACCATGAATACATTTTCTACGGGAATTGGAGTCTTTTGTAAAAATATGAAGCATTTTCTTTAGAACATTATAAAAGCTTTATAAGGCTTCTTCTGCTTTATAAAAAGGGTTCACCCAAAATCTAGCTGAGCTGCGTAACACCAAAATTGGAGTTTTGGTTGGTTAGCATAACCGCTTTCAGATTATAGTGGGATCAGACTCAAATACAATGAAACCTGTCTACAGAATATACATTTATCTAAACGATGGAGTTAGACACACTAAACGCTTGTGATATGAGCTTACCCCACTTTCCATATCCTATTAAAGATTTTCACGACGGAGCCAGGCTCGGCTGAGTGAACTCGGGAATCTTAATGTACACAGACATTTTTCATGTAACGCTTAAGAAATTCTTGATGATTCAGAAAAAAATAATTTCTTAGACCACACTGCTTTTCCATTTAAAAAAAAAAAAATTTAAACAAGAAAAACGGGTTTTAATTTTCTATAAAGCAGTGAAATGCGAAACAATTAATTATACACGAATACTCCGAATATTTCGGCCCCACGTCCGGGAGCCTTTCTCAACGGAAAAAAAATATAAAATGAAAAAAAAAATTCTTTTAAAAAAAAAAACTTAACTTACATCAAAATAAAACATACTAAACACATAAAGAGAAAGAAAAAAACAAAAGAAAAATATAAATAAATAAGAAACAAAACTCACATATTAAATAAACACTTCCATGCACTGAATGTCAATAATGATTCAACTCGCCTCCTCACAGTAAATAAATTGAAATCTATCAAAAATGAAGAATATATTTATACTAAGACCAAAACAATAAAAGGTCAACTAACCCCCCGGCCCATAACCCCTAATTAAATTTCACAAGTTCATCAACCAATTTATGAATTATAAATTGAACGGATTCGTTTGGTTGCAAGCTTAGCTGCAGTTCGTTTACTTTTCCCATCTTTTAACCCATTCTGACCTTTGTTCGCAAGGTCATCTTTCGTTTCAGAACTATTATTAAAATCAGTACTGGTTTAATATCTTGCCTGCATTTTAATTAAACTATTATAAATTGAATTGATCCTAAAATCCCCTTCATCTTTATTGATACTAGTACCCCCATATATTATCTTTTTTATTTCTATAATTTCCCTGAAGCTTTGTAAAAGTCCTACAGACGTATCTACTATTTATCAATGTATCTACTATATCAATGTATAAGCCTAATTATTTCCCAGGCCCTGGGGTGATTAATTTAAGCAAAAAGGAGTTAACCAAAGAACAAAAGGAAATCCTTGAAAGAGGTATAAAATTTGGACTAAATCCTAAAAATGTACCGATAGAGGAAATTATTTCAAAGATTGAAACAGGGATTCATAAGTTTCCAAAAGATATAAATAATGTAGATGAGTTAAGACTAAGGGTAGTGGATATTTTAACAGATTTTGGTAGTTATCAAGAAAAAGTTAAGAACAAAGATATTAAAGTTTTAAAAGATTTAAAAAAAGATGATTCTCTAATAATAACGAAAGCGGATAAGAGCAATACAGTAGTAATCCTAGAAAAAGATGATTATGATAGTAAAATAGAAACAATTCTAAGTGATACTTCAACATATAAAAAACGTAACTCGGACCCAACTGAATTGTATGCTAAAAGATTAAGAAAAGATTTAGAAGACCCTCAAACAAATGGAAGTATCACACCCCAGATGTATCACAAGTTCTTTCCAAGGGGATCAGTTAGCCCTAGAATATATGGTTTGCCAAAAATACATAAAACAGGCATCCCCTTAAGTCCTATTGTTTCAACAACCAATTCACCAACGGTAAAAATCGAGAAATGGGCAGCAATGACACTTAAATCATTATTATATCTCCAAAATTCGTATATAAAAAACTCGGAATTTTTAAAAGATAAACTTATAAGTGTAGAAATATCAGAAGAATCTAGATTGTTCAGTTTTGATATAAAATCCATGTATACGTATATTCCTTTTGATAAATCGTTTAGTATTTTATCCAAAAAAACTTGAGGAACGAAAAAATGAGATAGAAGAATTATCTTCGGGAATTGAACTGGAAACTATATTAAATTTAGTCAGAATAACTAGCAGATATACTAACTATTTCACGTTTAGAGATAATTTTTACCATCAAATTAGGGGTTTAGCAATGGGAGGGCCTTTAAGTCCGTTGTTAGCAAATATTTATGTAGAGTATGTTGAAAATTTAGCTATAGAAACATATTTTTTAAAACCTAAATTTTGGGGCAGATATATGGATGATATTTTAGTTATTTGGAATTACGGGGAATCAGAAATTGAAGGTTTTTTGGAACATTTAAATAATTTGGGAGGAGAATTAATTTTTACAATTGAAAAGGAAACAGAGAATAAGTTACCGTTTATAGATATTTTGATCCATAGAAATAATAACGAACTAGCATTTTCAATTTACCGTAAACCGACTAATAACAACCGTTATTTGTCTTTCACATCAAATCATCCGATCCAGGTAAAAAGGGGTGTGGTTATTACTTTAGTTGATAGGGTATTAAAATTAGCATCACCAGGATACATAAGAAATGAACTAATTTTTATTAAGGATATTCTAATAGGTAATGGCTATCCGGAAAATATGATTTCTCAAATAATTGAAAAAAGAAAAAAAAGTTGACGGAACCAAAAATATTAGAAGAAGATGGGTCAAATCAAGAAACAAATTACATAACTTTGCCTTTTATCCCAATTTTATCACAAAAATTAAGAAGAGAATTAAAAAAATTCATTATTCAGAAAACAAAAGATTAAGGACACAAAATCTACTTTTATGAAATAAAACAATTGAATTCTCTTTATTTAATATATAAACTTAATACATTTCAATAGCCGAATGAATTGTTACAGTGTGCATTGTGTATTTTTCATAAGATGGTTCGACTTGCAACTCTGTCACCACTCTTGAGATTCCTAATACATTTAATTCATTGAGAGCGCCGGTATCTTCAGTATCATTTTTGACAACTGGAATGAGCTCATATGATAATATATATAAAAATAGCAAAATAAAACCTAATTCTGTAGGTTGAAGATATATGGTGAAGGAACAATAAATATGGTATTGCGCAAATTTTAAGCGTGATTTTCTTGTTAACAAGCCACCCCCTCTCCCCGACTGAATTTTTGGGGTAAACTAGATTAAGAGCAAACAGAGTAAATAAGAGTAAAACAAATTTAAAGTTGCGTGTGACTAGATTGATAATTCCCTCACAGAACATCTACAACGCAATGTTTATACAGGACTAGGTTTGTAGACAACCTTTGGCTTTTCAAACAGCTCAATATGTTTCGTCCCTTGAGTCCAGGCACGATCTCAAGCACGAATGGTAGGGTCTGGAAAAAAGTACGGCTGGCACGAGTTTACAAATATGCATTTACTCTAAGAAATGCATAGTTTAAATGTTTTAAAAGACAATTGCTTTTATGTTCGTTACACTCATAAATGCTTTGACCATAGGAATGTTAAAATTTATTGTCAAGAGCTGTGGGTTAGGGAGGGAGCTGCCTCGCTTATTTATGGAATAATTTTATTTTTGTTTTCAGATTAATGTCGTTCTTTACTTTCAATATGTAATGTTGTATAAATTTAATGAGTTCTACAGCCAATAATCTAATTAAATCCGTTAGGTTGTTTGAAGAAACACAGTTTTGTGTTTCTGAGGAACATAATTTTTCAGTGTCCAAGCACTGTTCAGAGAGATAAAATTAAGTGTAAAGACAAGAAGAGGATTATGATTCTATTTTATCCAAGAACATTTTACTTTACTTGCATTTTAGAAGAAAATTTCAGCTCAAAAAGCTTCTTATTGAAGAAACAGAAGTTTCATTTATGGGTAAAATTAATTTTTCAATTTTTAAGCATTTTGTTTAAAACTTAAAATTCAGTTCAAAGAGGGGGAGAGACGATTTCATCAGATTTATTAGGGAGGAGCTCACCCAACAAAGTGTAGGCTCAGGCTCCAAAGGCCCATTGCCTCCATTCCCCTGTATTCAAGAATATCTTATTTTATTTCGAAAAGTCTGTAAACTTCAATAAGCATCATATAAAACACTTTTTCATTGGTATTTTTTTCATATGAAAGTAACAATTTATCCTCACAGCCCCCTGCTGTTAATATTTCAAGAGCTACGATTATATTCCCTATATTGCTACCTGTGTACTACCTGTGTCTCTTTTGGCTCATGACAATTCACCTGTTTTTTAAGGATTAGCCGAAGTGATGAATCATAAAGACCTTTAAGACCGACTCACGATTGACCTGCATGAAAACAGACTAGCTATGTATTTAAAAAAAAATTGCATCTTATTTCCATCAACATAGGTATTTTAATATTTATGGGCTTCCGAACTTGTTGATTATTAGAAAGAGTTGACTATTGTAATATGAAAATCCAAGCTCATAAACATCAGTTGACATAAAAGGATTTTTGAGCTTGCTGATTAGATGCAAATAGTGTAGACGTCCAAAATCAAAATATATCAAGTGAATTTTTGACAAGCATATTTTACACCTAGCTTTAATCAAATTCATGCAAGTATTTTTAATTTATGGATTATAGGACAAACAGTGACGCTCTTGTGAGTTTACATTCTTTAATCCCCCACTAACCCTCAACTATGTGCACTTTGGCATGTTTAATCTCCTTCAGCAAATGATAAATCAAAATGATTAAATGCCATTCATTACAGATCATTAAAATTATAACATGAATTGTTTTAAATCAAAGCGCACTGAATAAATGCTTTATAAAGCAGACTACGGCTCCTTGCTGCTATCTTATTCTCGATTTGTTCTTTTCTTCAAATCATTCCTTATCAAAAAAGAATTGTTTTGAAATCTGTTTTCCAAAAACGTAGATAAGAAAAGGCCTTCGTGATTGATAAAAGACTCTTCTTTGGATTTTCCTTTTATCAGTACAACTTTTCACAATGGCGCTGATGGAAACAGTCCACAATTCTGAGACTTTTTTTTGCTCGAAAAGGAAAGTAGACTTCTTTGATCTGAACTTTCTATTATTTGCCAATTGTGGGCTTTGAAGATTGGGATGGTGGAAAGGATTAAACAGACGATAGACAGAAAACAACTTTATTTTCAATGGGAAGATCAATGTCATAAAATACGAATTTTGTAAATGGACAAAATAAATCACGGTGCAAAAACATTTAGGTTGCATAAAGAACAATTGCTAAATTCGACTTTAGAAAAGGATAAATAAAAAAGAAGCATTTAAAAAATTCATAAGCAATACCAATCGACATAGTGTGGTGATTGTGACATATGTTTCGTCTGATTCAACACCTTTGTTTTTTATTTATTCATATATTATTTTATAGTGGATTTGTTTAGATTTTGTAAAAATAATGAAAGAATACTGATCTTCTTGTGGTGAACTAAATTAATGTAATAATTTACATATTCAACTATACTGAAAGAATACTGATAATCCAATACTGAATTTTTTTAATTCAAGTATTTAATTATCCTGTTTTACTGATAGAATACTGATTGGGTCGTGCTAAATTTAATTATTTGAAAAAAACTACGTTTTCTAAAGAGTTAAAGAGGCAGAGTCACAAGTTCGAACCTTAAAACGTACAGGGATTAGGAGGTGCAGTTGGGGGGCTGCCGCCCCCCAAACCCCCGCTTCCGTGTATGAAAGGGACTGTGCCCTCCTCAACACCTCGCTCTTTAAGCTAAAGTTTGACTTTCTCACAACTCTTTTTTTTAAACAATAAAAATTTAGCGTAAAGAGCGAGGCGTTGAGGAGGGCACAGCCCCTTTCATATACGGAAGCGGGGGTTTGGGGGGCGGCAGCCCCCCAACTGCACCTCATAATCCCTGTACGTTTTAAGGTTCGAACTTGTGACTCAGCCTCTTTAACTCTTTAGAAAATGTAGTTTTTTTCAAATAATTTCTGCACGTTTTTGTACAGTTTATAACTTATTATTGCTTAACTAACTGTTAGCTGATCTTTTGAGGAGTTAAAGATGGGGGGCTGCCGCCTCCCAAACTCCCCGCTTTTGAAGATTCTTGTGTTAAGGCTTTTAATTCCTGAATACTCAAATCAAATGCACAGTAAGATTTTTATCAGCCGCCCCAGGCCCCATGTTATCAAAGCAGTGGAGACTTACCTGTAACCTGAAGGCCGACTGTGATATTCTTCTGGAGACGCCTGTTGAGCCAAAGGATTTAATAGATTAGATTTAAAAAAGAAACTGAGTTTCTTTTTTAAACTTTAAATTCAATATACAAAAAAATTTCTCTGACGGAGAATCGAACTAGGATCTTCCGCCTGACAGTCAAGAATAGCGACCACTGTACCACAGAGACATTACATTATTTTTATTCTGTGCGATGTATTTTTGACGAAAGCAAATCCCCACAAAACTTGATATTTGGTTTTTGGAAAACAGGGAAGGAGTGACTGGATTGAGCTGAAATTTTAAGGATAATCTCCCAGGACCCAGAAAAACTTATCCTCTAGATTTCAGCCCGATCAGACAACGTTAAAGGGGGGCTGTGGTGGGAAAAATTAACATGGGCTCTTATAGGAAAACAAGGTTTTTCGTAAATGTAAATTCGGGGGATAATTTTTTCGGTCTGAAAATATAAAAAGGCCCTAACAGGTCGAATTCCCCTTCGAATGAGTCCTCATTCACCCGGATCCGTTGCCAACTGTGACCTGTAGGTGTGGCTGATAAAAAAAAGAAGAGAAATGAACTTTAAGTGGCTATATTTGGTTTTTGGAAAACAGGGAGGGAGTGATCGGATTGAGCTGAAATTTCGGGGATCAGCTCCCGGGCCCTAGGAAAGCTTAACCTTTAAATTTCAGCCCAATCGGACAACGTTAAAGGGGGGCTGTGGTCGGAGGGTCGAAACTTCCGGCCCACTTTTACCCATGAAGATAAAGTCGGAGGGTGGTGAAATTTTGCACGTTTCTCAGTTGGAGCTTGGGCTACAAAATACGATCACCGCTGTCTCTTTGCGACCGCTAGGACCGGAAATCGCTTAACATTGTGGTGGGTCGCCTCTTTATAGAGGCACAAGTGTGCCTCCTTGATTCAATCACTGATGATAATGCATTTACTAAGCACCGAATGTTCGAATTTAGTTCGAACGTCAGGAAAAATTTGTGCATCATTTGCATAGTTTGTTTCACATTCTAATTTTGCCCCAGCTTCGCATCGTTGAATATAGCAAAGCTAACAAAGTGGATACAGGTTGCCGATTCTAACTGCCTAGTGCCCTAGAGGCAATAACTCTTAGCAATCAAAGCACATCTCTGTTCTGCTCTACCAATGCTGAGCATTAGATGCTTCGCTTTAAATCGGTTAGGCCCTGGGGACTATGGCACGATGTATTTTTATGTTTAATATACAGAATAGAGGTAAACTGCTTTTTGAAGGTGGAGGAATAGCAAAAAATATTGTTTGATTCATTTGTGCACATTGTTATGATAACAAAACGCTTCTTTCTATAAAAGTTTTGAACTTTAGAATTTACAATTCTGGTTAATAATTTGTCGTGATAGAAGCTGGTCTTATCAATTAAACTTGAAATGCAGCTTTTTCTTAATATACATGCTTAAAAGGTGCCGTTGCATGATGACGAAAATCATACGGTTTAATCAAAATGCACTGTTTAGCGGATGGATTCGAGCTAGAGAAAAAATCTAGCAATGCAGAAAACGCAGCGCTTTTCTTGCAGGATCCTTTGTTTGGTGAAACATTTAAATATTTCCAGTTACAGGTGATTAATGCAAGGCTCTGAGGATGTCCGTTTTAAAATACTATATGAATTACATACTTTCCAGATCAAAAATAATGAAAACCTTGGTCAATCAAATGCCAAAGGATTTAATTCCTTTTTCAGCATAACTAGAAGACTTGAATATGAATTTTCAACAACAACAAAAAATAAGTTTTGAGTCACTGACAAAACAATTTATTAACAATGCAAGGAACCATTGAATTGGAATAATATAACTTTATAAGGAAGCCTTTTCTCTTACATATACAAACATATTCAGGCTCTTTTGGGACATGTATAAGTATACAAAGTTTTAAACATATTAAAGATAAAAGCTAGCTCATGACCTCTTTTCGGTATCTTCTAATCCTAAAATAAAATCTGTTTTATTTCTTTTAACTATATTTGGAACTTCAATATTGAAACTATTTTGGTCTCGGATAATTAGTGCCTATTAATTTTTTTTAAGTCAAAAGGAAAGTCTGACTGCATACAATTTCTTATAACTTGTTTTATTTTTATCCTACTTTCCAGCGAGGTAGCACCCTTAAACCTCAGCTGCTCTATGGATTGCGTGTGTTGTTATTTAGAGAGTTCCTTAGAATATTTCACAGCTAATAAACTCTTTAAATTTTAGGTTACTCTTTGCATTTCCATATTAGTTTCGCTGACAGTGTTCTTCCTTCTCTTGGCTGAAATAATTCCTCCCACTTCGCTTGCCGTTCCTCTTCTGGGAAAATATCTTCTATTTACAATGATTCTCGTGACGCTTTCCATTTGTGTCACCGTGGGAGTGCTGAATGTTCATTTTAGGTAAGCTTTTATTAAGTTCAATGTCAATTTGGCTTGCATTTATGGAAATGGCATAAATTAAAGTGATTTACC
Source organism: Artemia sp. Kazakhstan ARC1039 (assembly GCA_029168905.1). Taxonomy (NCBI): domain Eukaryota; kingdom Metazoa; phylum Arthropoda; class Branchiopoda; order Anostraca; family Artemiidae; genus Artemia; species Artemia sp. Kazakhstan ARC1039. The sequence continues at coordinate 9,508 of JAQQPU010016960.1, read as the reverse complement.
AAAAGCTGAAGCTCTTGGGATCATGCAACGAGGCTATGCTATTCCTCATTGATTTGAAAAGGATGTTTGAGGGACTCTAGCGAGAGGGGTGCTTAATCAAAATGTCATGTTAAACTTTTAAAAGCTTTCTTTGATTGGAATGAAATAGATTGTTGCAAATATAACATTAGAGTACTATAAAGATTTCTACCAAAAGAGAAAGGAAACGTATAAAAGCTTTCAACTAAAGGGTTAATTTTGTAGAGAGCAGTAATGACGATTTTCATAGAAAAGTCGACTGAGGGATTATTCTGTGTAAAAAAATGAAAAAATATATCAAATGACAAAGAAAACTTCTTGTCTAGAACAGGGCATATCATTATTACCACATAAGAAGCAGACGCTAAAAAACGATTCCCGTCAATAGAGAGAAGCTGAATAGAGAACTCTAAGGAACACAGGTCATAATATCTTTTTTTTAGAACGTTCAAGATACAATTTCAAAGAAAAATAATAATCAGAAACTAAGAAAACAGGCCTAAGGGAAGTATAATTTGAAAAAGAGAACACTGCATCACAGACATATCGCCTATAAAACCTAGATGGCTCACTAAAAATGAAAAGGAGCAACACGGATTTAAATCAGCAAGAAATCCTTTGGTTTTGGTATGACGGCACGCCAATATTTCAGTCTACTTGGAAACTGTATCTTTGCTTGAAGTTCAATCCAAGCTAATTACTTATGATTATTGCTATTCAGGATTCATCACAAAATTTGTCAAGAAAGTTTGGCTCATGTAGAAAAAAACTATTCCACTGTTTCAGAAAAGTTAAGCTTATTATTGAACTCTCTAGTGTCTTGTGATGAAGCAAAACAATCTGTAGACGGTTTCGATAACCCGCTGGAAGGCGAGTTTTTGTCATTAATGTAATGAAAACTTTGAAATCCTTTACGATAAGAAGCGTATATCTAATCTTGATTGAACTCAAATTGAATGCTGATCAATTTCTCCCTGGTAACAAGAATCAGAAGGTTGGAACCCTTTTCATTTCTAACATTTGTGTACAAACAACGGGGAAAGGATGAAGACAATTTAGATTAGAAGCCATAGACAGTTATTATTTAATTGCTAAACGGTGAAATTAAATTGGTTTTTAGCAAAAGATTGTAGCGTCTTAGCGTGGGGCTGGAGTGTTCTGTTTCTAACCGAGCTTCCGTCCAATTGATTAAACAACTGTCCATTTCAAAAAGTGTAAAGGTTCAGTACTAAAGCAAAATAACAGATTTTTAACAAAAGATTTACATTAAATTTCAAGTTCTCTTATCGTTTGTTTTGCGATTGATCAGAAATGAGTCTTTTATATAAGATGAGAGTTATCATTAAGGACGCAATAGACTTTTAACAACATAATTTTTATGACAGGAGGAAAGATCTCATTTTCCCCCCTTTATTTCTGCTCGAGCATGTAACACGTTAAGGAAATACAGGCAGTAACAACTTCTTTGACATTGCATCTTGAGCTGCTCCGTCATGTCTACACGATCGGCACTTTTTTGATTGTGATTAGTTGGCCATTTTGGCGGAAAATATTTCTAGATTTGGTATTTTTTTAATCAGAAACTTTCTGATCTGATTTGAGTTATATAAAATGAAAAGTCCTTATTTGCCAAAAGTAGAAAACTTCAATTGCTTCTTCTTTTTTGCATAATTACTGCTTCTAGTACTACAACCACTAACAATTCATTGCAGTACCAAACGACCTGAGGCAAACTCAGCTGCACACGCTCTTCCTCCACCCCAATATACCTATCTTACTCCTACAAATTTCCAATTTTCCTTAGATACTTTCTTATTACCTCTTCCTGCCTTATTTGGTGACAACCTGCTATTCTTTTGACCTTGGATAGATTACAAAATACAGTTTTAGTGTATCCAACTTCCATTATTTATCATCAGGCGGATCAACCGGCCTTTTTGTAAAGCTTATTTTTGATAAGCCCTTTGCTCCGTTATATCATCAGGTTTATTCCCAGCTTTACTCACACGAAATAAAAAGATCAAAACGGGATTACATACCAAGTCAATCTGTACCCTCGTGATCCCCTGGGTGCACTGAAATGGCAAACGTTATCCAGATATTTGACTATATTATATTTTGAATAGGGGATTGGTTTCGGGAAAATGGTGCAAAATATTCACCACTGATCCCTTGTTTCATCCCTATTCAAGAAGGGCGGTAAAAATTACCTCTGGAGCTTGAGAGAAAACTTTCAAGGTAAGATTAGTATTTGTTCCTAGCACCACCAGTAAAATTACCTGATGCCTCCTGGGTACCTGTTAATGCTACGTTATGGCATCACGGTTGAGACGGGCCATGGTCGATCCTGCCACCAATATTTGTAATCTAATGTGCTGCCAGGGTCTGTCCTGAAACCCCTAGTGTTCTCTGGCCCCTAGTTCTCTGGCACCAACACTGGCAATCTGTGAAAGAAACGCAGCCAACAGTCAACTCTGACGCGCCACGATATGAGCCCACGATATCAAGGCCAAAAATCTTCTTCGTTAACTTTTATGTTCCTCCAGGAAAGACCTTTCAAATAATCAGGAGCTTAGCTCCAGTATTTTTATTTGAAGGAAGAGTGGTCTACATACGGAGAACCACCGGGCATGGGCTATATAATAATTTTGTCTCTAAGTAATTGGGGGCAACTGTGCCCCACCTAAAACGACGCCACTGCAAAAAACTAACTGCATTCAACTTTTCTTCAAAAGGGCAAAAACTGAAACAAGGCACAGCGCATGGAGGAACCTTTGGAGGGTGCAACTCAAAGCCAGACGTTATCCCCCCAACGTATGAACTAATCATTCCCATTTCTCCAGTCAAGTCGTTTAAAATGTTTTTTGGTTCAGGACGACTCATCCTAGCTGTGTAGTTTCTACTCAAAGCTAATTAGCCAGTCTGTGAGAAATTGCCCAAAATATTACGCGAAAAGGGAAAGCCAGACATTACGAAGCATTTTAGAATAAAGGCAGGGATGGGGAGGGGGGTTGAAAAGATAGTAAAAAAAGGGGGAATAATTTGATATATCGACAAACAACAAAAAGGGCAGTTATCCGATAAATAGAGCCAGGGGATTCAATAATTATCTTCTTGAACTTCTCAGCTATCTTTCTTTGTTCGCTGCCTTCCTTATGCTTGAATTTAGGTAAAAATTGTATGCTTCTCAGTTCTTTTCTTTTGAAATTTGCTGTTGAAGCAAGCAAACCCTACCTATAGAAGATTCATCATCACGTCGCAAGTAACGGACAAATATGCTGTATTACAATTCAAATTATTATCAAGGATGTTCGATGTTAAAAAAATTATCTTGCGAGTCTCAGTGTCGGCTGACAGTCTCAGAGACAAATGGCTATTAGTCAATTTTCTCAGCACCACAAGGGGCTTCGGAAGCAATTTTTATACAAATTGACAGGGGATCTTAGATGTGTCAACAATTCAAAAAGCTAACGAGAGGCTAGTTCAAAACACGGGAAACCTAAAATCTCTTACTAATTGTTGAGCAAATCGCTGTCTAATCAATTAGACAGCGATTAGAATCAGAATTAATAATGTGCATCCTGTCTCCGCAAAAAATTCAATCAAAGCTGTTAAAAGGAAACTTCAAAAGTTGTTAAACTATTAAATCGGACTTCTTTTGAGCTGCTTTTTAATACTTTTCAAGCAGGTATACTAGCATATTCTTTGGAAATGCTCTTTCCTGAACTTTAAAAAGAGAATTTTGCTCCGTTCAATAAAGAAAGTTTACGCTTTCTAATGATGTAAGTTATATTAAATCTAAATATCTCAATCTTTGGCACAAAACTGGAGAAGTTTAATGGTTTTTCTAAGATTTCCGGGAAAGTAGGTGTCGGAATTCAGCTTTCTGTCCTTTTTTTGAATGTCTTATCTAAACTATACAAGCTATAGCAATACCGACCAATTAATTCTAAATAGTTTGACCACACAAACTAAAAAGTTTGTAATAATGTAATTAGATGATTCTTTCAGATCTCAAACGACCTTAAGTAATGATGTCTCATGGAAGAAATACCCGTTATAGTAGCTTTAAACAATATCTGCAGAACATCAACCGAATCTGACATGAATGAGTAACACATTACTGAGATCTCGTAATCATGGCTGTTTACTCTGCTTTATGTCGTTCAGCCTTAGCTTTCACAAATTAAAACGAATTGCTACTAAAAAAATATACTGTTTGAAATATAGATTTACTTAATCTGAGACTTGAATCATTTCATAAATAAACTATCAAATTTATCTCCAAATCTGATAAATAACAAATCTATTTCAAACTTGTGACAAAAATAAAAATGTGCATATAAAAATTAGCTAAAATGTCCATTATTATTTTTTCGTCCTGTATTAGTGGTTTTCTCATCAACTTTCCAGTCTTGGCGGGTCTCATTCCACTAGTTAATCAATGTCACATTGCGAAGGACCCACTTTTCCCACATCCATAAATTACATAAACAGTCGGACTTTGAATAATATGAAGCATGAAAAAGGTTCGGAATATGAAAATCGAAGTTCTATCCTAGAGCTCTTTTTTGGACAACCGTGAAGACGATTGAGGGTATGGATAACGATGAAATATATTTGAACGCTGAAGTGAAGAGATTGCTCAGTTCATTGATTTTGGCTCTAATATGTCCATTCTGCCTTTGTGTTATTATTAGGGAGAACTTTCAAGCCCGACTAAAAATATATGATAAAAAATAAAATGTAACTGACTGCCACAGTTTTTTTTTTTAATTTATTGCTCCTTCTAAAATGGATATCAATTATTTTTAAAGGTATCACTAGTCAGAAGAAAATAAGAAAAAAAGCAAAAAGTAAAAACTATCTTTATGAAAATATATTATCCCTAGTTTATGATGCATGCTGAAAATTTGTCCTTTTAAATAAACAGATAGCTGATGACTAGAGTTGAATTTCTGAACTAGAAAAGATCACTTGGACTCTCCAAAATTTTGAAGCAAAACCTATTTAAAATTGTTTCTTTTTATTTATCATGAACTTTTTCGGTTGTTGTCAAAGGTATCGCTATTTTTCCTGCCATCAAAAAATATGTCAATTCCTTTTTGTCATTTCTAAGGCTGTCATTGTTTATTTTCTTCATCAGTCGAAATGCCTTTGTTTTTATTCGCCATTTAAAAAAGTCTTATTTTGGTTTACTCAAATAATATTTTTTCATCTACCCATCAAAACTGTTCAGAATCTATAATTTCCAAAATTTTAAAAATCGTACAATCATGAATACTAATAAGCAGAACTCAGTGTGCAAAATCGATAGCCCCATACCGTCCCTTTTAGAATCAATTAGAAAGCATTGTTTTTATCTTCCTCTGCGGTAATTACACCCGTGAGATTTTAATAGAAACTCCCCAAGTAAAAGTTATCTGTCAACAAAAGCTTTCCGGGGAATTAGTTGTTTACTAGTAAGCAAAGAAGTAGAAATGGGGTAATAAAGCATTGTTGATGGCTTCATAATTTCAAAACAAAGTGGAAGTGCGTGCGTCTATAACTGACAAATTATTTTAGTTGTCACTTAGTAGAATTTTATTTATTCGATGACTAATAATCTGGGAAATCCTAAGATCCACTACTACTATAAAAATAGTTCGACTTAGCGCTTGACTTTACTTGTTGCGCCGATTGACTTTCAAGCACCTATAATTAAGAAGAAGTCAAATAGCGATGAGAAAAAAGTCTTTAAACAGTGCTGTGCATCTTTTGACATTCGTTTTGAATGTTTAGTGTTTTAGAATGGCATGAAAATGTTAAAATTCAGGTCAAGTGCTATGGAAAGTATAGATTACTTCCACTGATCTGAATTAACAGATAATTTTCTCCCCATTGAGAGAGGACCTTAAAGAAAGGCAAATATAATAATTTTAGTAAATTTGAGTGAGTTAGATATAACCCAAAGTCTCCTAGTCAGGAGATAATAGGCGTTGTGAAAGTTATTTAATCAGTTTCATTTATAATGCCCTTTCATGTCGTCTTCGTGCTAGGTCTAGGTCTCACGTTTTCCCTAGGTCTAGCAGTAATCTTGTTAATTAAAGTAATGGTGACATTTTTCGTAAAAAAAAGACCGAGTACCATTTTTTTTATAATAACTTTTGAACCAATTTACAGATCACCTTCTACTCATTGCATGTCACCTTGGATGAAAAAACTCTTCATTGAATTAATGCCAAGGATCCTTTGCATGAGAAGGCCTGATTTCTATTACAGAAGGAAGTCCCTGGGCTTCTGCTCTTTGAAAGAAAGGTAAGCTAACCATTTAGCTTATTTAGTCTGAAACTTTATTTTTGGGCGGTATTTCCGTGGAGTAGCCCCCAAACAGTTTTTCATAACTACAGTGACCTTTGAATCGGATTTGAAAACACTTTTATTCTACTCTGTAGTGTAGCTAGGAGGGGAGGGGAGCGACTGTCCCTTGGCATAGCTGAAAAGGGGACTATTTTACTATTTTACTATTTTATTTAATTATATTGTGGTAGTGATAGTGAGAGGAAGGTGTAAAAACTGAAATTGTCCTCGGGTGCGGAAAATTTTAGCTACGTCTCTGCTTCTACTTGAAGCAGAATATAACACGTCTGCAAAAATAGCATGATTCATCCCAGTGACAGTTCCAGCGTTTTTACCAGTGATTATATTCTGTTTAAAGCCAAGAACATCTCTCAGATTATCATTGAGATGAATCGGTTCCTTGTCAACTGGTGAGCTAATGTCAATCTTGCCGTGTTCCATTGAATAATTAAATTGGAATTTAACTTTCTTATGAACAAAGATTTTTCTATTGGTTGTACGACAAAAATCAGTCATACTACAAAATTCTTTATATTTCAATCTGACATAAGGATATTCACTAGATTTAAGCGCTTCTACCCATTCATACTCGACAAAGAGTGACCAACCGAATGGTACAACTTTTATCTCATACGTACGATCTTTTCTCAGAATATCATATGTATTTTTGAGAATACAATTGATGAGAGCAACTTCTTACTTTCCATCGTCGAAATTGACGGTGGGGGAGAGTTTTGTCCAAAAATCACTTTTTTATTCAAATCATTGTTGAGGGGGTCAGAAACGGTCGACAGAAATATCACATAGAAACTATTGGGCATTATATACGTCCTCAGCGGATATCCAGGAATAAACATCAGAGTTGCATCTTAGCCAACGAACAATCAACTGTCTCTTGCCTCTGTAAGTACAAGTCTTTAATATCTTAATTAATCTTATACATTCAAGTGTTTTTAACTTTTTGTAGTTAGTAATCATAAAAACCACCAAGAATTTCATCATCTTTCATGTGACGTAGACGATACGTTGTGGTTGTGGTGTCTAAGATTCTGGAGATTTTAAAATATTCAGTGGACCCTAAGTAGTTACCCTTTTCTAAAACATTTGTAGTTCAATAGATTCGAGCTGTATCACCAACATTGAATTTCTTCTTTTCTTCACTTCCTTCCCACCATCATTGGAATATTGTCTGAAAAGTGTCAAGTGTAGTTTCACCACCATCTCGAAGAACTTTCACAAGGGTAGAGTTGGACAGAGGTTGATAAGGGAGTTGATTAGAAATCAACATGATTTTAAGCAATTCATGAATAAAAGCAGTATTTTTCAATGTGCAATATCTTGAAATTAAAAGTCGAATAGTTCTAATCAATTGTTTCGCCAATGCTACTTTATTGGACTATGACGATGATTGGGCATTTAATTATGTTTCAAAAGAACCTTCTTTACATGAGGATTAACAAATTCACTACCCCGATCATTTTGAATGTTTTTATAACTATCCTGTTCAAGAATGATTTCAAGACCTTTAACAACTTCATCACCTCTCTTTGACCGCAGTGGAATGACATAAGCATAGCGCCTAAAACACTGATTGCAAGTAGAATGTACTTGTATTGCTCATTGTGACACCGTTGAATCTCATCTAGAGTAAAAAAAATCTGCTTGTAATATTTGCAATTGGAAAAAGGCTTTAGTTTTTTTATAGTGACTACCACACGAACTTTATGATTACTATGTAGTGTATAACTTGATTTATTCCTCAAATACTCCTACCGCTAGTTTCCTTTCAAGTCCAGTGACTTGAGCAAGTGTGACGGGTGAACCTAAACATCCCAGTTCACCAATATTCTCATAAACATGTTTCAAAGCTTAAAACGTTTTGAACGTAAACACGTAGTGTAGTAACCACTTTCCTTTTTCATACTAACTGGTGACGATGAGAGAGATGCAGTGATATTAACACGCCTTCGCTTGAGTCCCAACAACACTCTTGTCAAATCCTTTCCACTTGGCGTGCTAGTATTTTCCGAAAATAATTTAAAAGCATCTTTTGATATTTGACTAAATTCCTTTAACGTTTTAAAACGTGTTTATTGCCAAAAAATGGGGAAGTTTGATGAGTTTAAACAAAAACCTTTTTTTATCTATTGGTTGTTTTTATTTTCGTTGTATTAATGGTGTATTTAGACGAAACATCCTAGACGCCGAAAACAGTCTATTATAGATTCGAGGTGCTTTTTTTCAAAAGAAGAAAAAGTTTAAAAATTTATAAAAATGACTGTCAAAATGATATAAGTCTCTTACGATTTGTGATCAAATTTGATCATAAATCAAGTAGAATGTAGGTCTTGCCATGGATTATAAATTGATTCCCACCATTAGCATCAATTTGAACATGTTCACATTCAGTGAGATAAGTCAAGAGTCCTTTACATTGCTCACGATAGGAATTTAGCATTACATCTGCAAAACATGTCAAAACTTTAGACAAATCTTCTTCTTCCTTTGATGTTGTTATTGGCGTTGGTGATCGTGGTGTTGAATTTTGAATTATTTTCTTTTCTTGATCAATGAAAACCGACGGTTCTATCCCGGTAGGGCTTATTTTTGTTGACTGGTCGAAGTGCCTTTTGAGCGAAATTAATTTATCATCATCGGCAATTGCCTTATTGCTAATGAATTTATTGAGATTTTCCTCGAAATGCTCCTTTGGTGAAAGGGCGAGTTCAGTTGGAGTCAATTTATAGGGTTTGGTCATCTAGAGAAAACTGTTTAAGAGTCCTCTAATGATTGGAAGTAAAAGTGTACAGAAGCTATCAGCCGCTTGAATAGTCGTTTTCTTTTTAAATCGTACCCTTTATTTTTGTTTGCTGCTGCTAGTGCAAGTACAAGTGAACGATGTTGCTTTGTCTGTTGCTTAACACCTTCTGGAAGCTGAACATTGCCTTCAGTTAAATTTAATCAAAGTTCTGATATGAGATTATGAATTCTCTGTCAACACCATGTTTGAGTATGCCCTTCCTGCGCCGTGGTCATGTATTACCTAGGACGGTGAATAAATGTCGATGTTCATATAGTTTCATCTGTGTCATGATTGCAACTAGCGACCTCTGCTACTGTTTACATGTTTTGTGTGTGTGTGTGTGTGTGT
>JAQQPU010016959.1:520-19269 GCA_029168905.1 Artemia sp. Kazakhstan ARC1039 | reverse complement strand
CGAGATTCCAGCTCGCTAATAACCCTCAATAAACAAATCTATCCAGGCGCCCTAAATTTCTGCTCTCAGCATACAATCAGGCAACTAATAAACCCTTCGGCTATATCCTATTAGATCTTAATCAAAATACACCCGAGGATCTGCGTGTAGTCACAGATATTTTCAACAATGAAATTACAGTATATCTCCCAGTGAACACTAAAAAGACCTTTTAGTTGCTATCATGACACTGAAGAAACTACATGAAAATAGACATCTGTTTTCAGTTTTAAGCACTTAAAAACCCTCGCTTAGGAAAGCCATACTCAAACATGGTATTGACAATGATTTCATTAATCTAATATCTGATCTTTGTTTAAATTTGACCGAGGGTAATGTTCAACTGCCAGAAGTAGTTAAGCAACAGGCAAAGCAACATCGTTCCATTGTACGTACATTGGCCTTTAAAAACAAAGGAAAGAATTTTAAAAAGAAACGACTTTTTTAGGCAGGCGGTAGCTTTTTCACACTTTTACTGCCAATAATTGCAGGACTTGTAAACAGTTTTCTCTAGTGAGAATGGCAAAACCCTATAAATTGACTCCAATAGAACTCGCTCTCTCACCCGTGGAACACTTTGAGAACAATCTGAGTAAATTCCTTGACAACGAGAATATTGAGGATGATAAAAAACTGCTTTTACTTCAAGATGCACTTCGCCGAGTGGACAAACATAAGCCCTATCGGTCGAAGGCCACTGCTGCTATTGATCACAAAAAAGAATCATCTCCTCAGGATTCTGCTGGAACACAATTAAAGAAGGAAGAATTGGATTCAATTGTATTGAAAATTGGAAATCTAATGCCCCACTCATATCGTGAACAAAGTAAACGACTCCTAACCTTTCTCATGGAAAATGGTCAAGATCATATTCAAGTTGAGAGCAATGGGAAAGGGATTATAATTCAGGGCAAGAGCTATAATCTACTTGATTTAATCTATGATATGATTACAAATCGTAAAGGACTATTATCATTTGACGCTCACTTATACAACTTTCTAAATACATTAAACTTCCCCAAAAGTCTTATTAGCAATAGACAAATTCTAAAAAAAATTAAATGAACATGCATCATTGTCAACACCATTAAAATATGAACATGAAGAAGAAGAAGAAGATTTTAAATCAATTTTGGAAATTACTAGCACACCACTGATAGCTAGACAAAAGCGAAGACGTATCAAATCACCACCACCACCAACCACAACTAGTGTACAAAAGGGTAGCGGACGTTACACAACGTGTTTACGTTCAAAATGGTTGAAGTTCTGAAAGGTGTTCATGAAAATATTGGTGAGGTGGGGAGTTTAAGTTCACCCACCACTCTTTCCAAGGTCACTGGTGTTCACACTAAAAGTGTACAAGACTATCTACAAAATGAATCAAGTTACACTCTGCATAGAAATCATAGACTTCGTGCTAATCAATATCGAAAAACTAAAGCCTTTTTCCCATTGCATATAATGCAAGCAGATCTCCTGACTCTAGATGAGATTCAACAACGTCACAATACACCGTACAAGTACATTCTACTTGCAATCAGTGTTTTTAGTCGCTATGCATATGCCATTCCATTGCGATCAAAGAGAGGCGTTGAAGTTGCTCAGGCCATTGAAAGTATTCTCGAACAGGATTCATATAAAAAATTCAAACGGATCGCGGTAGTGAATTTGTTAACCCCCATGTTGCAAAAGTACTAGTGAAATATAGTACACTGCTCTATCATAGTCATAGTCCTATAAAGGCTGCATTGGCCGAACGATTGATAAGAACTATTCGACTTTTAATTTCAAGATATTGTACATTGAAAAATACACCGGCTTTTATTCATGATTTAGATAAAATCATGTTGATTTATAATCAACGACCTCATCGATCATTGTCCAACTCAACCCCAACGGAGGTTCATCATTCTGATCATGATACAATTGAAACCTTTCCTAAACAATATTCCAATGAAACGATTGTCAAGAAGAAAAATAAATTAAATGTTGGTGATACTGTTCGAATTAATAAAACAACTAATGTTTTTGAAAAGGAGAATTACTTGTGGTCCACCGAACTTTTTAAAGTGGCAAAAATCCTAGACACTAAACCCATAACTTATCGTTTGCGCGATACCAAAGATGAAGAGATTCTCGGCGGCTTTTATGACTATGAACTACAAAAGGTTAAAAATAATAGTGAAATCTATCAAATTGAAAAGATATTGAAGACTCGTACTCCCAGAGGTAGGAAACAGTTACTTGTTCCGTGGCTAGGATACAACTCTGATTTTGATTCTTGGATTGGTGTTGAAGATATTGACAATGCCCAATGATTTCTATGTAACATTTATGTCCAACGTTTCCGACCCTCTCTACAACGACTTGAATACAACAAGTGATTTTTGGACAAAACTCTCCCCCGCCATCAAATTTGACGGTGCGTATGAAGTGGCTCTTGTCGACTCTATTCTCAAAAATACCTATGTCATCCTGAGAAAGGATCGTGTGTATGATATAAAAGTTATACCATTCGATTGGACACTCTTTGTCGACTATGAATGGGTTGAAGCACTTAAATCTAGCGAATATCCACATGCCAAATTGAAATATATTGAATATGATAATATGACTGATTTGTGTCGTACAATCAATAGAAAAATCTCATATCGTAGGAATGGTAAATTCCATTTTAATTATTCGTTGGAACACGATAGGATTTACATTACCTAACCTGTTGACACTGAAATAATTATTCTCAATGATAATCTGAGAGACGTTCTTGGCTTTAAACAGAATACGATCAATGGGAGAAATCGTATTCAACAGAATACGTATTCTGTTGAATACGTGATCGTATTCAACAGAATACGATCACCGTTTACGGGATGAATCAAGTTATTTTTGCTGATTATCCACCTGGTTTCGCCTCGAACTTTTGCATATTTCTCTATGCATCCTTTGTGGAAACATCGAGAGTCGGTAATTTAAATGTCCCCCTCCTACGTGTTCTTGAACGAAAAACAACTCATGAACTTGTTCATCACTATAATATAAAGCATCTTCAGTATGTTCCTGTAAACACTTCGTATTTTGAACTGTGTCAGTTAACATTAAGAAGTGAATTGGGTGATCCTCTAGAAATAACAAGAGGCTTAGCAGTGATTACATGTCATTTTCGACCCATTGTCGGCGATAGCACAATCACCTAAAATGAACAATAGAAGAATTCCATTTGTCTGTCTCGATATCGATTCCTATGCTGGTGCTTTGAGTCCACGTCAAATAGGCAATGGATTGGACTACTACAAGGGTCGTACTACAATGTCTGGCTATGGTCTTGGTAGCTGGTTTGCTAGGCTATTTCGTTCTGCACTACCCCTTGCCAGAAAATATCTTGTGCCTGCTGCATCAAATTTTGCTGCCTCCACACTACAGGACTAGGGGTCGGGCAAGAATTTTTAGGAGAGTGTTAAGGAAAATATTAGATCTTCAGCAAGAGCCGTTGGTGAGTAATTAAAATCTCGGCAAAATGGGGAGGGATTGAAAAGGATGCGTGCGCGTCATTCAGTCTCCACCCAGGCGGGAAGCGAAGGACATCAACAAGGACTTTGAGGAATAAAACAAGGAAGACCAATAAGCAGCAGAAGAAGAAAAAGAAAACGATTGTTAGATCAAAGAAGGATTTCTTCTCTTAAGATGACTTATCTCCCCCACAAGGAATCATATCCATCAATCAGTTCCTCATTGAATCTATTCAATGCTGAAAATGTTGATGTCAGTGTCAAGTATGGCTACTATGAACAATTTCATCCCCAACAACCCCTCTTGGAAAATATACACTTTCAAATATTTTCCAATGAAGACTATTTCATTGATTTGTCATCAACATTTATTGATTTAAATGTTGCGGTGAAGAAAAAGTCAGATAATACAACGCCATATGCTGCCGATGGTCTCTCCTACGAGAACTGTATTCTACACAACCTATTCAAACAAATTAATGTATTCATTAATGGAACATTGGTGAGCACTAGCAATAATTTATCCAACTATGCAAGCTACATACAATTTATGATGATGACACCAAAGGCATACAAGGAGTTGAGAGGACAATCATTGGGCTATGAATATCGATCAGGTGTTGATACTGATGCTGAGTTGACTACTGCAGTGACCCAAGAGTATCATCTGGTTGGAAAATTAAATCATGAGATATTCAATATATCCCAATGGTTACCCCCCAATGTCAAGATTGACAAAAAGTTACAGCTGGCCACGTCGAATTTCATTTTGAGAAAAACACTTCCTGCAGCACCCGATGCAAATGTCATTATCACATCGGCAATTCTCCACGTCCGAAAACAACAGGTTATGAGCTCTTTTGCATTGGCAGTGGAAAAGCTAAGAGCCAATGGCAACAACATGAAACTTCTTGTCCCCCATACGATCACTAATCAGCGTCACATTGCCACCGGCTCTCGTAGCTATAGCGATTCATCATTTATCAATGGAGAAATCCCATCAAAATTGGCTTTGGTCTTTGTGAAGAGTGGCAGTGCTGTTGGATCCTGGACTGAATCCCCCCATGATTTTAATTTTTTCGGTCTATCTAGCCTTGTGTGCAAATTGAATGGTATTCCACTGTACACTCTATCATTTGACAAAAAATCCTATAGAACTCTGTACGAGTTGACCATGCAATCCCTAGATCAAGACTCTCAACTATTTGAAAATGGAATAACCGATTCAATGTTTTCAAAAAATCATGGGGTAATTGAGGGTAAATCCTGGGGAAAATCATGGGATATGAGCATAGTACGAACAGGGAATGTACGTTTAGAGTGTACATTTGCCGATGCTTTGACTGAGAGTATCACGCTAATATCACTGAGTCAATTTGAAACCTATTGGGAAATTACACCCGACGGCAGTGTTCTACTAGACTTAGCACCATGAACACAAACCAAATAATCAACGTATTTAGTATGGATTCTTACATGTCCCAGTACAAGTCCTATTGCAAACCTTCGGACTTCATTGAAAAAATTCCAAGTGTTAACAATACCCTAATCATTGTTAATAGCAGTCCATCGACTTTGAAGACCGGCTATTGGCTATGCATCTTTCAAACAGCGAAGAATATTGAATTTTTTGATCCTCTTGGCCTATCGTATAAATTCTACACTCCATACATCAGCAACTTTATTGAAAGCAGTAGGAAAACCATTATTCAAAATCAACGAAAAGTACAGGATTTAACGACTAAGACATGTGGCAATCATGCACTACTCTTTTCATGTTCAGATGTCGTGGCTACACCTACAAGCAGTTTCTCGACATCTACGTTGACTTACCTCGATTGAACGACTTTCTAGTGGAAAATATACTTACAAGCGTATTTAATATTGATTTTAGTGCCCTATGAATAAAATGTTCTAAAAAGGTATGTTAAATTGTTTATTAATAAAAATTTATATACATGATAAAAGACTTTTCTCCTCTTTAGATTTCATCTTCTACTAGGTATAGGTATTTGTCGACAACAACTAGTGCAGGTAGATTATCGGAATTCACAGTGTACTGATCCTGATCTACTGCAATGTCTGGGTCACATTTTCTACAGTAGAGTGTAATTTCACTCTTGTCATATCTCTTGATATAGTCAATGATACTATTCTCATTCATTCTTTAGAATTCACATGTTTCAATTTTCTTATTTGAAGCAATTTCACAAACAGTGTCCTCAAGTGTCGAATCACATTCCGTCACAGCCAAATAAAAATCAGTGGGCTTATAATCATAAGACCCATTGTCTTCACAACGATGACGTAGAAACCATATTCTTTTGTTGTTCCAGCAGTTGAATCGTTGACCCGGCTCCTCCTCCCAGAACCATCTAAAACCACGACGATACCAATCTCGTGGCAATAAACTAAAATCACGGTTAGGATTCTTTCCAATCATACCGGGATATGTATTCTCCCACTGATTACATTTATCATAGTGGCAATTGGAGCATAGGTGCCCTCTAGGATGAGAGTCACACACCTCTTCAAGACAGGAATTACAACCTTTAATTTGTACAGCATATCCTTTATGCAATTTACACTGGTTGCATAATCTACACTTTTCATCATACTCGTCAATCATTGTGCAATTCTCACATGATGGCCAGCTGCCCAGTGTGTACATACATAGGGGACATGTATGGAACATTTTTTCATGTGTTGACACTCTCACTGCCACAATGGAACTGAGCTAGCAACAACAAAAATTGTCGAAGATAGTGAGAGAGGAGTAAATCATCCTTGAGCACCATCTTTCTCATGAAAAAAAAATGTCCTAAATTTCCAAACTAGTGTTTAAAAGCACATCCACAATATTATTTTGCCGTATCGTGATCAATATATCAATAAATTGTGTAAATGCATTTGGACTACGACGTAGAAGCTTCATACAATAGTCTAATGATGGAGAATCAGTTTTCATTATATCGACAAGCATTCCCCGAGAAAATATCTTTCTTTGAATAGACAACTCTAGAAAATCGTCATCTAGAATCAAACGTTTTTCCATAAGCACTAGATTCCCCATGATTCGCTCTTTCTCAAATCTATCCCTTTTTTAGAGTCCTAACTCTCTCACAACCAACTTCGGACTAACCAGAATTTTTCTACTCTAAAAAATATACGCTAGTCTACTATAGAAAGAAAAATACCTTTGATTTAGAAACAATTTTATTGAACATAATTACAATAATAAAATTCATTGATGCATTTTGTTCTCATCAATATATTTCGATAGGACATCTAATGCTGACCGAAGTTTATTTATATGGAGAATATTCACTTTTCCAGCAAAACATAGTTGCTCCTCCTGCTTAAACTTGCTTAATGATATCACGTATCTAGCATACATATTGTCCCATTCAAGGCATAGCCTACAGCCTCCGGCTATTTCCACAGCCACATTGGGTACTCGTATATCGTTGCTGCGGCTGTCGGCTCCATCATTAATCTCCGATAATGTAAATGCACCACTCATTTTTCTCTACTAATATCCTCTCAAATAAACTATTCTCTTTGAATTCAATTCTCTTACTAATATGAATTGTAAAGAAAACCATTCCTTTTATTCAAATCCCAACCACAAATCAAGTTATCGTATATTGAGTAACCTCCTCTCTCTGATTGGCTCCTAAAAAACGGATGTTGACTCAAAAATCTGTCTTTTTAAATTATATAATTTCAATCATGCTCTCAAAACATGTTTGACCACATTATACACTGCCAAATAACCAGTCTGGTAATCTGCCTTGGAAAGGTGCCATGGAACGTGGAATTCCTATACGGGCATCAGAAATGGTACTTAGATCTCTACTTAAAACTACCTCTGCATCCTTTATTATACATATATATATTTCAGGAATACAAGACTCCGCCACCTAATCCATGGAATCCTGCCTTAGTAGAAAAACACCGGCAACTTGTACGAAAACAGAGAATCCTGCAGTATCAACAGCAACCTAAATCCTGTTTTTGCAGCTGCGGGAAAAACCCTTACAGAAAATACTCGCTGGTGAATAATCATGTCCAGCACAATGCATGGTTTTGCACAATTCTTTAAACAATTTGCATACACATGTCTCAACCATGGGATCCAAATATATTAGCATTGACATAGTGTTGGGATTTTGTGTATCAGCCTTGGGATCACAGCTCCGGATAAACATAGAATGCAATGCAACTTTAGTAAAAGTTGAACCAAAGTTGAACCAAAGGGTATAGGAAACTTATAAGAGACGAAAGTCAAGTTCGTGTTCCAGATGAAAAAAACAACCAACACCATCTAGAGCCGTGATTCCCAGCGTGGGGCAAAGGCCCCACCAGAGGGACATGCCAATATTTTTGTGAGTCATGTGCAGGACGTGCACCCTTCGCCTGACTATAGTCTAAAATCTTAATTTTGAAGGAAAGAAAATTATGTGAATGACGTCAAACTCATTTATTTGAAGAGAAAAGAAGCTTCATGTTAGTAATGCAATGAAGAATTAAGCAAGAAAAAACGAGTTTTAAATTCAAAAAAGTAGTGAAACAAAAAATAAATAAAAACAAAATAAAAATTTAATTAAAAAATATTCCGAATATTTCGGCCCCACGTCCGGAAGCGTTTCTCAACGAAAAAAAAAGAACGAAAAAACAAAAAAAAATTGTTTTTAAGAACTAACACGCATAAAAAAAACCCGACAACTAAACACACGAAGAAGAAAAATAAAAAAAAATCAATAAGAATAACACATTATAAACAAACTTCCAGCACTGACGCTATAAAAGGCTTTAGTATTGCAATAACGTCGTATATTGTATAAAAGGTGCTGTATACAGACAAAAATTTAGTATAATTAGTTAATGATACTAATATTTTACTAAAACCAAAATAGTATAAAATATGCCTGGAGGCCGACTTGAAAAAAGGTGCCTAGTTAATGGACTTTAAAGTTTCCTTTAAGTGAGTATGCGTAAAATTTCGAGCAGTCAAATTTAAATATCACGAGGGAGGGGGGCATCAGGATTTTAGAAATGCCTAGGTTGGACGTGGCCCAAAAATCGGTTGGAAACAGCTGATCTAGAATCATAAAAGTAATTGGAAAAAGTTTGAATGGAAAATTTTAATAGTGTTTAATTAATTTGTCTCTTTGTTTATTTTAACTTATTTATTTATAATAATAGATTGACTTTTGCTAAGAGCAAAACTAATCATATTTCTTTGTTTTGTTGAACAGCCACTATTCTAAAGACTAACCCAGTCCTAATTTCATGTTTCTACAGACTAGCCAAGTCCTAATTTCATATTTCTACAGACTAACTAAGTCCTAATTTCATATTTCTACAGACTAACTAAGTCCTAATTTCATATTTGCTTCTTTTGTTCAACAACCACTATTCTACAGACTAACCTTGTCCTAATTTCATATTTATTTCTTTTGCTGAACAGCCGCTATTCTACAGACTAACCTAGTCCTAATTTCATATTTGTTTCTTTTGTTGAACAGCCACTATTCTACAGACTAACCTAATCCTAATTTCCTATTTCTACAGACTAACAATGTCCTAATTTCATGTTTCTACAGACTAACCAAGTCCTAATTTCATATTGGTTTCTTTTGTTGAAAAGCCTCTATTCTACAGACTTACCTAGTCCTTATTTCATAGTCCAAGAAAAGAGTATAAAAACAAAGAAATTTGCTGATTCTCAGAAAATTTTCGGTCAGATTCAGAATTAAATCTTACCTGAATTAAGGAGACCCGAGGCGGCCAATCATTTTGACCAAAAGTTTCCCTCAATCGATTGATTCAACCATGATTGACCGTCTAGGAACCTGTTTGACGCTAGAGTCAAGCGTTGACGGTGATTGATAAAAAAATTGAATGACTCAATCGGTTAACGAGGGTGATTGACCGTCTGGACTAGTTTTGTTCAACTATTGCGTCAGTCACGTGCCAAGAACAATGGAAGACACATCGGAAGTAAGCAAAAATGCGGAACGTGAGTTTATCTATTTATTAATAGAGCTATACCAGGATCACCCTGAGTTATGGAAAGTTTAAAGTAGAGATTATTATAACCGAAATAAGACAAGTGCGACATTTGACAGGATACTGCGGGCGTTAAAGACACTGAAACCAGGAGCGTGTTCCCGGTCCAAAATGCAATTTAATTCGTATTTACTTCAAATTTAATACGAATTGACTGCGAATCTGGAACGGTTTATTAACTAATGGTTCTCTTCCGGTGAAACTTTTAAACACAATATAACAGGAAAAATTTTCACAAATGGATCTTTACAATTCCGTTATAGCACTTATAGTTGAAGAAATAATGGCCTCCGTTGATCATTTGCCTCCATTTTTACCACTTTGAGGATGAATGTACAGAAGTTAATTCAGTAAATACGCTAGTTAACCGTATTCACAAAAATTTAATACAAAATTTAATACGAATTTAATTTTCGATCGTTCCAGCTGTTAATTCGCTCTCACCTGGAACGAAATATTAAATTTTTATTAAATTTTATTAACTTTTTGTCGGACCGGGAACACGCCCCAGATTATACAGTTTCCGAACTAAAAAAGAAAATTAATATTATAGGAATAAATTTCAACCGCGAGTACAAGGTGATTGAGCAGAAAAGAAGCCTGGAGTGTCAGTGGATGACATCCCACAACCTTCCCTGTTGTACTACAATGACCTTGCATTCATCACGGATCAGATTGAAATTACTTTTATTAAAAGCTTGAAATTGCAGTATTAGACTGCAGTTCACACACGGTAGTCACTTCACTACCCGACTGAGTTGAAACTAAAAATCGGGCCGCGAGTTAAAAATAAACTTGAAATTAGATTCGGGTCAAGATTGAAGGGTTGATTAATGGGTCGATTGAAGGTTTATTGAAGCACACGTCAATCGATTGACGTAAGCTTTAGATCAAAATGATTGACCGTCTTGGGTCTTCTTATTTATAAGTATTGTTTTTCTTTTTTTTACGAGCCGGACAAAAGTTTCGGGATGGAGTTCAGACCCCATTCTCCTCCCCCCCTAGATACGGTATTGGAATTGACTATGAAAGTCAGTAAAATTATCTTAAGAGATCCGAGATAAGTCGGATTTCCCGTTGGGACAATGTCCAAGCCCTTGGCTATTTTGATAAGCGATGAAATCTCAAGAAATGGTGAAATGCTATATTAGTTTGAACTTCGTTTCAAATGCCATGGATAACTTACAAAAGTGGAAACTCGCGTTAGTTTCGAGTAGAAAATCACTAGCAGCTTCTAACATTTGACGTTTCTTAGCGGTGTTTTTCAGCGTACTTATAAGACAAAATTAGTGCAAATGGGTCAACAGGTAAAATTAGTGTGGTAGTGTCTGATCTCAACTCCTGAAATTTATGAAGCTTTAAAAAATATCAGGAAACACTAAATATTAGATGGCGCTAGTAACCTTTTTTTGTCGGAACTATCACCAGTTTCCACTCCTAAAAGTTGTCAAAACTCTTTGGTATCTTTTTCAAGACATTGGAATGTAGAATGATAGTTTGAGCTGCAATGTTCCAATGCAGAAAGTACACATGGAGAATGTTTACAATAATGTTGTTTAATGTCTGTAAAGGTTTTTAGATCCATATAAACTCAAACGTTTAATTTAAATTCTAACAAACAAGAATCGAGAAACCCCAGACGATTTAAATTTCTAATTTAAATCATCATCAAATCAAGGAAAATTTATATGCCCTTGGCTAATTTGACAACCAATTTAAACTCAAGAAATTAAGATTGCCAGTACTTGTCGGTTATTGGAAACACACCGAAAAACTGAAGTTAGGTTAATCCTGATGAAAAATAACAAAACACGATGATAAAATAATACTTTAAAACAAAACTATGGAAACCTAACCCAAACTAACGTAACCTAACCCACCCTTCATCCCTAATGTGCAAATATATAGCCCAAATTATACAAATTTTTCTTCAATTATAGCCCAACGTATTCTACCAAAGTCCAATGCATCGTATAACTCGTCACATAGCTATAACTGGCATTCTGAGATGTAAAGTAATTCTTGAATGTGTTTCCAATAACCGACAAGTGCTGGATTTCCCATTCAACTGAACTGCGTTTCTGAGGGCGCAAGAATACTGGCATTGAGGCATGTGGCGTACTCTGCTAACAGAGAAAATACGCACTGAGAACGTTTAAACAGAGCACTGCTTGTCAATAGCTTTTCAAGTTTGTTTCATCCAGAAAAACTTTACCATTTGATTTGATATAAATTAGAATAAATAGGAGTAAACCCTTGAATTTTTCAGATTTCTTTTGAGTTTGATTTATGTCAGTGATGTTTTGATTCATCACATACAGTTTCCTTGTGAGTTCATAGGAGCTGGAGAAGCATTTATTTTCGATCTCAATCATTAGAGCCGTATTAGTAAAGTTTCTTGGTTTCAGGCTTCGTTTTAGTTCATTGGTTTTTACATTATTTTGTTTCGACAAATCGAGTTATTTTCGCCATTTTTTCTTCTTTCCATTTTCTTTTTTGGTGATGTAAACGTTACTTAAAAATCGGTTCTACTCTTTCTTTCTTTCTGTGTCTCTTTTCTTTCTGTGTCTACTACGCCTTACTACATTTATTTTTTAAAATGACAGGTTTGTCATTATTCGTTCTGTTTTGTTTTTCGGCACTGTTGACGAATTGTGAAAATCGGCCCAAATTCTTTCTTTTACAATTATTAGCCTTGTTTTGTTTATGATTGAAAAATAAGAAGCTCTTAAGCGGCTGCCAAAATTTACTCTTTTGATATATTGTTGGTCAGATGACATCAAAATTGGTAACCGTTGAACTCATACCCCTGCAAGGTGGGCTTGCTCTGGCCCTAATAAGGCGCGTATTAATTGGTTATTGAAATAAAGACGGTTAACCACATCTCCTCAGTCTTTTGCTATCGTTAGTTTCCTCTGTTTTTATTTGAAATTCCTGGGTTTGTAAGAGGTTCTTTTTCCGTTTCTTTTTCGGCGACATGGACCGTAATTTGCAACAACAGTTGGCAGAGCAATCTGCAGATAAGCGTGACACACTATCACTCTATTTATCAGTGCAACAACAGATTCTTGGAAACATCCTAGCTCTACTAATCCTATTTCTTTATAACTAGTCCTAGAACTAATTACCCATTTAGAACTAGTCCTAGAACTAATTACCCATTTAGAACTAGTCCTAGAACTAATTACCCATTTAGAACTACTCATAGAACTAATTACCCATTTAGAACTAGTCCTAGAGCTAATTACCCATTTAGAACTAGTCCTAGTTATAAATTTAATATCGTAATTATTCAAAGGTGTATATGATACTCACGAAAAAACACAGTATTAGGCATCGAATTCAGGAATTTCCATGCAATTCTCAGTTAGAGAAACGTTCCATATTTCATATTATATTTGCATTAATTTCAAGGCTTTGAGTTGTGTGCTTCTTTAAGCTAATGGTGTTTTGTATTTCAATATTTTCTTTAGGTAATAAATTAATTATATTTACTTGCTCGCTTATTTTTTATTGATGTTCTAGAAGATGATAAAAAGATTAACAAAAGAGCAAACATTTTCAGAGATTATTTAAAAAACAACTTTCCGAAAAATATTTTTTTAAAGAAAAATAAAGGTCATATTAAACTTAAGATTTGAAGAAACAAAATAAACTTAAGAATGACTTAGAATAACTTAAGAATAACTTTAAAATAACTTAATAGAATAAACTTAAACTTAAGATCAGAAGGTCATACGAAACATGTAATATGAAATATTTAAAAAAAAAGCAGAATTGTTTTCTAGGGATTATTGTGTATTTATAAGCATGTTAAAGCAACTGATTAAAAGCAACTGATTAATCCAGACGCAATTGTATATCAACCTGTTTATTCTTTATTATTTGTTATTATTTTTTGTTATTTATTTTTTATATTTTTTATTATTTGTTATTAATTGTTTTTTTATTTGTTATTCTTTCTTATATTAGCAATTTTTTTTCTAAATTACTTAAAAAAAAAATCGGAGACATGACATTTAACAAACCATTGATTAGAAATAGGTTGAAACAGCAAATCATTAGAAATAGGACTCTCCAAGAGAAAGTAATTGGATTAATGACGCTTCTTGACTACTGAGATCCCTACAGTATATTGCTACAGCAATGTTTGATCTATGGGTCCTCTACTACCAGGCTGCCACTCTGCCACACCCTCTGTCAGAGTGGGTCAAACCCACTCTAGGGGTTACCTCATGCTTCAAACAATACCTCATACTTAAAACCAAAACTTTATCGGTGTTTTCACATTATGCCGTAGAACCCTTCACTCCAAAATAAGATAAAGACTTAACGATCTGTTGTATAGTCTTACGGAGGAAATTCTGCAAACAAAGTAAGCAGTTCCAAGTAAACTCAAGCTCTATACAGAATTCTACGTTAAATAAGTTTACATTATGTTACGAAAAGTCAAGCTAGGTGCAACGAAATAGAATTTCTGAATAGATTATCAATAAATCTTGACAATAGCTTAATGAACTTATCTTAGAAAGTCTTTCAAGGTTTGTCAGATCTTGAATCTACAACTCCATTCCAAAATTCGAGGGAGCTGACCCCTGGCCCTTCATTGACCGACCTGCCCCTCCTCCCATAAAAAATTATTAACGATATTGTATTCCAAAACTTATGGAAGCTAATCCATGGACCTCAACGGCCCAGCCTACCCCTCTCCCAAAAAACTTTTTAACGATATTCTATTCCAAAACTTATGGGAGCTAACCCATGGACTTTAACGGCCCAGCCTCCCTCCTCTCCCAAAAAAATTATTAACGGTATTTTATTCCAAAACTTATGGGAGCTAACCCATGGACTTCAACGGCCCAGCCTCCCTCCTCTCCCAAAAAAATTATTAACGGTATTTTATTCCAAAACTTATGGAAGCTAATCCATGGACCTCAACGGCCTTTTCAGAAATCATACAAAATGTGCACTTAAAATAAAATAACCCATCAAATATACTACTAGTTAGGTGCAATGAAGTGGAATTTCTGAATAAGTTATCAATAAATCATAACAATAGCTTAATCAACGTACCCTAGAAAGTCAATCAAGCTTTGTCATATCTTTAATTCCATACTCTTAGTTTTTGAATATGTTTCCTAACAGTGATTCGATAATTTAGACAGTGATTATGGTTTCATGGAATTTTAAGTTAGCCAGGAGCGAAAGGACTTGTTCAAATGTCTTGTCTTGTGATGGACTTGTCATGGACTTGTTCCATGGACTTGTCATGGAATTTTAAGTTAGTCAAGAGCAGAAGGACTTGTTCAAATGTCTTTTCTTGTGAAGAACTTGTCATGGATTTGCTCCATGGACTTGTCATTGAATTTTAAGTTAGCCAGGAGTGAAAGAGTAGAAAGGAGGGTACCAGCCCCATCCCTCACCCCTGCTGCCATCTACAATTTAGTTTAATGCTGACTGGGCACCAATTATGGGCATGGAATCCCCAGGGAGAATGATTGCGTAATCGAAGTGGGTCAATGACCTCAATTCCCCTTTCGTGAATCAATAATTCCCCTTAGAAACAACAAATTAATTCCCCTTTCTCGACAAATCAATCAACCATGACATCATCTGTCAGACATTAAAAAACTTCGCCCAGAAACAATTCTCCTGGATGGAAACAAAAGACATTAATAAACTTCCGGAAACAATTCTCCTGGTCGAACTCCAAAGATATTAATAAACTTCGCCCCGGAAACAATTCTCCAAAAAACTCCGGGCGAATGTTTTGATCTTAGGGATGAAGAGATTAGCGCGGGAAAGGGTTTCTTAGTAATTTCAAATGTGACAGCGCAGGGATGCCAAATACAAAAGGAACACGCTGAAATTACGTTTAGGGGTTATTTGGGCGAAAGCGTTTTGGACATTTTAGGGAATTATTTCGGCAAAACAGTTAGAGACATTTTAAAAGTTGATTTTAGAAGAGGTTTTAGAAGAGGATGTGAGGGTGAAACTCTGTGGTCGTTATAATACACAAGTTCCATTTAAACAGTGTCGTGAGGTCCCTACCCCAACCCCAAAAAGCTCAGATCCCCCTACCCCAACCCCATAGGGCTCCGATCCCCATACCCCAACCCCGAAGGAAGCCCCGGTCCCTAAAGGTCCCCCGGGATCCCAAAGGACCATCCGGCCCCCAAAGGACCACCCGGCCCCCAAAGGGCCTCCGGACCCCCAAAGGCCCTCCCGAGCCCCCAAAGAGCCCCCTCACCATTTTGTTAATACTTTTTTGTGCACTTGAGACACAGAAGGGTCCCCACATTTCAAAAGGCTTTATTATATTTTTTCAGAACAAGTTTTTTTTTTCTTAATGTCCTTCATAAACCAATTTTACAAGTTGAAGTAGTTATCTTTTTCACCACAACTTTACTTTACGACTTTTTGCACAACCCAAGATCAAGCAATACTTTTCAAAAGACATTTCAGAACCAGTTCCTTTCTTAATGTCATTCCTAAACCCATTTTACAAGTTGAAGTAGCCATCCTTTTCCCCATAACTTTACTTTACGACTTTTTGCACACCCCCAGCATCAAGCAATACTTTTCAAAGGCATTTCAGAACAAGTTCTTCTCTTAATGTCCTTCCTAAACCCATTTTACAAGTTGAAGTACTTATCTTTTTCCCCACGACTTTACTTTACGACTTTTTGCATACCCCAACATCAAGCAATACTTTCCAAAGGCTTTATTATATTTTTTCAGAACAAGTTCTTTACGTAATGTCCTTCCTAAACCAATTTTACAAGTTGAAGTACTCATCTTTTCCCCCACAACTTTACTATAAGGCTTTTTGAATACCCCAACATCAAGCAATACTTTTCAAAAGACATTTCAGAGCTAGTTCCTTTCCTTATGTCCCTCCTAAAGCCATTTTACAAGTTGAAGTACTTATCTTTTTTCCCCACGACTTTACTTTACGACTTTTTGCATACCCCAGCATCAAGCAATACTTTTCAAAGGCATTTCAGAACAAGTTCTCCTCTTAATGTCCTTCCTAAGCCCATTTTACAAGTTGAAGTACTTATCTTTTTCCCCACGACTTTACTTTACGACTTTTTGCATACCCCAACATCAAGCTATACTTTCCAAAGGCTTTATTATATTTTTCAGAACAAGTTCTTTAAGTAATGTCCTTCCTAAACCAATTTTACAAGTTGAAGTACTCATCTTTTCCCCCACAACTTTACTATAAGGCTTTTCGAATACCCCAACATCAAGCAATACTTTTCAAAAGACATTTCAGAGCAAGTTCCTTTCCTAATGTCCCTCCTAAACCCATTTTACAAGTTGAAGTACTTATTTTTTCCCCCACGACTTTACTTTACGACTTTTTGCATACCCCAACATCAAGCAATACTTTCCAAAGGCTTTATTATATTTTTTCAGAACAAGTTTTATTCTTAATGTCCTTCATAAACCAATTTTACAAGTTGAAGTAGTTATCTTTTTCACCACAACTTTACTTTACGAATTTTTGCACACCCCAAGATCAAGCAATACTTTTCAAAAGACATTTCAGAGCAAGTTCCTTTCCTAATGTCCCTCCTAAACCCATTTTACAAGTTGAAGCATCCTTTTTTTTCACCCACAACTTTACTTCACAGCTTTTTGAATGCCTCAACACCAAGCAATACCTTTCAAAAGGCATTTCAGAGCAACTTCTTTTCTTATTGTCCCTTCTAGACCTATTTTCCAACTTGAAGTACCCATCCTTTTCACCCACAACTTTACATTACAGCCTTTTGGATACCTCAACACCCACCAATACTTTTCAAAAGGCATTTCAGAACAAGTTCCTTTCTTAATGTCCCTTCTAAACCCATTTTCCAACTTGAAGTACCCATCCTTTTCACCCACAACTTTACTTTACAGCTTTTTGGATACCTCAACACCAAGAAATACTCTTCAAAAGACATTTCAGAACAAGTTCCTTTCTTAATGTCCCTTCTAAACCCATTTTCCAACTTGAAGTAGCCATCCTTTTCACCCACAACTTTACTTTACAGCTTTTTGGATACCACAACACCAAGAAATACCTTTCAAAAGGCATTTCAGAGCAACTTCTTTTCTTTATGTGCCTTCTAAACCCATTTTCCAGCTTGAAGTACCCATCCTTTTCACCCACAACTTTACTTTACAGCTTTTTGGATACCTCAACACCAAGAAATACTTTTCAAAAGGCATTTCCGAGCAAGTTCCTTTCTTAATGTCCCTCCTAAACCCATTTTACAAGTTGAAGCATCCATTCTTTTCACCCACAACTATACTTTACAGCTTTTTTTGGATACCTCAACACCAAGAAATACTTTTCAAAAGGCATTTCAGAGCAAGTTCCTTTCTTAATGTCCCTTCTAAACCCATTTTCCAACTTGAAGTACCCATCCTTTTCACCCACAACTTTACTTTACAGCTTTCTTGGATACCTCAACACCAAGAAATACCTTTCAAAAGACATTTCTGAGCAAGTTCCTTTCTTAACGTCCCGTCTAAGCCTATTTTCCAACTTGAAGTACCCATCCTTCTCACCCACAACTTTACTTTACAGCTTTTTGGATACCTCAACACCAAGCAATACTTTTCAAAAGGCATTTCAGAGCAAGTTCCTTTCTTAATGTCCCTCCTAAACCCATTTTACAAGTTGAAGCATCCATCCTTTTCACCCACAACTTTACTTTACAGCTTTTTGGATACCTCATCACCGAGCTATACCTTTTAAAAGGCATTTCAGAGCAACTTCTTTTCTCAATGTCCCTTCTAAACCCATTTTCTAACTTGAAGTACCCATCCTTTTCACTCACAACTTTACTTTACAGCTTTTTGGATACCTCAACACCAAGCAATACTTTTCAAAAGGCATTTCAGAGCATGTTCCTTTTTTAATATCCATCCTAAACCCATTTTACAAGTGTTCCAAACATTTTCCCAGAAGAAGAAAAGTTCAACTTCGATTCTGAATTTTCTCTTTTCTCAAAGAAGTGAAGAAAAGTTTAACTTCGATTATGAATAAAAACTTACACACACAAAAAAACTTACAAACACACACACAAAAAAAACTTAAACACACACAAAAACTTACACACACACACA
>JAQQPU010016958.1:2031-19271 GCA_029168905.1 Artemia sp. Kazakhstan ARC1039 | reverse complement strand
TACAGAGCAGCATACCCCAGGAATCCATCCCTCGAAACAATCCTCCACCACAGGTTCTTACGCGTATCCGGTCAACACAACCATCAAAATCACTTTACTCAATTCGGACCATCCTCAAACCCTCCTCACTCATATTCCTCCCAAAAATCCACTTCCTGTCGCCTCCGTTCCTCTCCGTACGTCAGTGAAGTTACCGACTGGTTCTGGACTCCAACCGTTATTTGTCGAAACAAACCCGACCCCTCCTCACTCAGACACCCCCCACCGTACTTCCCTCTCCAAGCATCATCTTGCCTTCCCATCTCCCCATATAAAGAACACTCCCAATTTGACTTATTCCCAGATCACCAGGAAACCTTTCTCCCTTCCTTTAAACTTTATCCCCCCCCCCTGGCTAACCTACCAGAGTACCAGTGTGACTATGGTTTGAGAGTACCCACATGCGAAAATTATCCTATAATAAATAGTCCGCCCCAAAAATTATTCGCTCCATCCCATCACCCAGTTAAAGCTTTACTCTTAAAGTCCAACCAAAAACCAGTGAATGCTTCACTGATTATCCGTGATTATTCAGATAAAAGATAGTTTCCCCTCTTTAATAGAAGAAAATTTTACAAAAGAGCAAAATTTTACCCGCGGGTCTCTCAATTTACCCCCAACTTTTAAAAGTGAACCTCTTCCCCTCCCACTTCAAAACCGGTTTAGTAGTCTCTCGCAGGGGCGGATCCAGGATTTTTTTTGGGAGGGGGGGGCAAAATAGGTTGATCCGATAACTTTGCGTTAAGAGTAAGTTTAATTAACGCAGACTTGCGTTGATTAAGTAAATTACACTACTTTAGACGACGTTAGGGGGGAGGGGGTGCGCACCCTCCCCCTGGATTTACCACCAGTCTCTCGGTTCAGGGTGGTGAGTTTGAGCCTTACGACAAACCTTCCTACAATACCCTGAATGATAATTTTTCACTTTTAGGGGATGTTCTTCCCACTCCCAGTATTGATTTTAATACTTAAACCCTGCCAAAGTTGTCTCAGAACAAAGCTGTTTTGAATAAATCTGTTCTTAAAGAGTTTGATAAAAAAAAGAAAGGTTATTATTTCCCTGTTTTTCTCCTTACGAACGTCGAAAGTTTGAATTTTGATAAGTTAGTTGAGTTAGAAGCAACAGCAAAATTTAACCATATTGATATAATTGCAGTTACTGAAGTCCAGGCACAATATCCAGATCTCCTTAAGTTTTCAGGAGTTTACAAAGCTACGCCCGGTTAACCACCCACTGGGGGAAACAGGGGGATGAATAATAATTTCTTAAAAGATTGCCTATCTCCTACCCTTATCCATGAACCAGGACGAGGTGATTGCGATAAAATCATTTGGATATCTACAAAGCCCAAATGCCTACAACGGCCTTACACTAATTTAATAATATGTTCTTTTTATTATTCACTCGGACAGAATGCTTGCTCTCGTCGTAATTTTCATGACAGGCTACAAGCGAGTCTTGACTTTGTGACGACAAACTATCCAAATGCCGGCATCTTTATAGCAGGAGACGCAAATGAACTAAGTCTTAATTATCTGTGCAAAGATCAGAAGCTTAAGCAAATTGTTGATTTCCCTACTACAAAAGGTGGAACCAGTTTGGATGTTATTTGCACCAACCTTAAAACCTTCTTCAATATTCCACCTCCCCTTCCCCCCCCCCCCTCGGTGTTAGCTATCATTTCATGCTACATTTGAAACCACTGCTAGTTTTTAAAACAAATTACTCAGTTTCTGAATTTTCATACCAGCCAATAACAAGTCAAGGTTTTTATGATTTTGGATCTTGTATTACGTCCGAGAGTTGGGATGATGTTTTGTCGTGTTTAAATCTTAATTCAAAGGTTAGTTTGTTTCCAACAAAATTTATGACAAATTAACAAAATTGTTTCCCAGATGTTACCAAGAAGGTATGTTCCTCAGGTAAATCTTACATTAATGAAAAAATAAAAGGACTAATCCATTTGAAACAAATACTTTTTCGCCTCGGAATGAACGAGGAAGCCTTAACCATCCGTAAACAAATAAAGAACGAAATACGTCGTACTGCTTCTCTTTATGGTAAGTAAAAATTAAATTACTTAAAACAAAGCAAACCTCAGCAATGGTATAAGAAAGTGAAAGAAATAGGGGGTAGGTCGTGCAAGAACCTTGATTTTCTTCTGGATGAGCCGCCTGAACAGACCGCCAATTTGCTTAATAAACATTCGCTATTTCAGCGAAGCAAATAATAGAAAAGATACAGAAACTAAAAAACTAATATTTGTCCCATTGATATTCCAATTGATCTAATAAAAGCATTCCCTGATAAACTATCAACACACCTTGTTAGTATTTTTAATGATATTAGTAATTCCGAATGTTACCCGTCGTGCTGGAAGCTGGGCTATATTACTCCAATCCAAAAGAATGCAGGCGTGAACGATTTTACTGGAGTACCACCAATCCCCTTAAACCCAGTTTTTTCAAAAATGTACGAGAGTTTCTTAGCTAATTGGTTAAAGGCAGAGATTCTTGAACAGGTTGACTTACAACAATTTGGAAACCTGAAGGAGACATCTACTTCACACTACCTTGTTAGTCTTCTTGGCACCGTTCTTAAAAACCTTAAAAACCCTGATACTCGGTTGAATCTTTTATTAATTGACCTCCAGAAAGCGATTTACCTAATTGGAAACAATTTTTTTGTAAATAAACTGTTGACTGAGTTTCAAGTGTGTCTCATTCTAGTTAAAGTTGTTGCCTCCTTTTTAACAAATCGTTCTCAAGTGCTTAAATGTAAAAGTGTTTATTCCGATCCCCTTCCTATTTTTCGTGGGGTGCCCCAGGGAACTCTGATGGGTCCCATTTTATTCCTTATAATGATTAATAGCCTCATAACTGACCACACAGAGCAAAGGAAGTATTTGGACGACCTGTCTGCACTTGAGGTTTGTCGACGAAATATTAAAAGCTTAATTATGATGTGACTTGACGATGTCACACAGGAGGTTTCTTTGTCGAAGATGAAAGTTAACGCTAATAAATCGTCGGTTATGACAGTTATTTTTTTTAAATCATCCCCATCTTTCAAAAACCCTATTCCTCCCAAAATTTCTGTCGCATGAATTAAACTGCTGGGGTAACAATAACTGCTGACTTGAAGTGGGATACCCATGTTCAAAATATGCTAAAAAAAAGCTTCCCCTTCGGTTTCCCTTCTAAAACTTTTTTTAAAATTTTCTCTCTCCCCCCCTAAAGATCTTCTCCAACTTTTATCGTTCTTTTATTCGGCCAATACTAGAGTTTGCTTGTCCAGTGGCATTTTGGTCTTTCTTCAGAGCATATTTATTAGAATCATAAATGATGAAAGGAAGGTTCCATATCATTATCTATTAGGTAAGTTCAAGATCACCACGTTGGCCAAGAGAAAGAATCTCCTATGTCTCCGTTTCGGTACCAAGACCCTGTCTGTTCCTCGATTACGTTCAATTATCTCTGAACCCTACCTTCCAGCCCACAGCAGACCGTCCCGTATAAAATCCCAAAGAGTCCCAAAACTGACTCCCATCCCCGCTCAACATAAAAGATATTGGAAGAGTTTTGTTCCGAGTTTTGTTGAGTTGTATAATAGCCAGAAAAGTTAGTCATTAATTTTATTGTTATCTATTTGCTTTTCTTTTTGACTTTTAACTAAGCTTTGACTCATCATATTTTTTATGTATTTTCATTAATTCTATTTTTGTCTAATTATTTTTTATTTTTGACTTTAAGTGTTGACTCTTTTTTCTTTTATGTATTTTTTACAATGAATTATGTTTGACGTGAAAGTTGAGTGCTTTTTTGACGTAAAATTCAAATTCGGCAACCATGCTGGGATAGAAATTTCAAAAATAAAATTCTATTCTATTCATTCCAGGTTCAGTCGCTTCTTGGTATTCAGTCAGATCACAGCATAAGCCCGTCGTAATGCGCTAAACATTTGTCATTGCGCGTACGCGAAGAGGCAGAGTCATGAAGAGAGGTCTAGATTGATGTGTTTCAAAAATCTTTAATGGAAAGTATAAGAGTTTTCATTACTGTTCATATATATACTTATGCTGTGGTTAGCCGAGTTACTTCTGATTCTTGAATATGGGCGTTTGAGTGGATATAAGTGTGGTAATTGCTTGAAAGTTTCTGCGAATGATTTAGAATGTCGAAACATAGACAAGAAACAGTGGGCTATTTTTATGATTTTGAAATCCCGCAGAAGGAATTGGGTTAAACTCGACATAGTTTGTCTTCAAGCCACTTAAGTTCCCAAGAAAATCTCCCAAGTCCAGTGAAAATCACTGAGGCTATCCCATCTGTTGTATCCCACCCCCCCGAATCTTTTTCTGAAAATGATGTTAGAAGATATATTGGTTTAGTCCAAATAATTGACAACAGAATAGAGTTTGAATTGTTAGAAAGAATTTAGAAGCCCTTGAATCACTACTTTTGTCTAACTCAGCAATGAGCCTTAGAATTCACACTCCACTGGCATTTCTAAGACCCTCCCGTAGTTCATTTACAACGCAACTTTCTCTGTGCCATCTAAGTTTAAAATTCTGTTTGGCTAAATACTTTATGCAGCATAGCACCCTTTTAAGTATTTGTCACCATTTCTCTTCCTTTAGTATCGAGATTTCAGATGTTGCTGATGCAGCATATAAATTCATAATTGTGGATATCAGTGCAGAAGGATGCACCACTGATTCCGGAATGTTTTCCAAAAGCTCTTTTGGAAAAAAAATTCAAGAAATAATAACAGACTTGCCCTCACAAAAGGTCATCGGAAGGCATATTTTACCACCCACTAGGGCAAAATAGGGTTTTGAGTTTTGATCGGAGGGGGGGATAAAGAATTTGCCGACAAAATCGTCCAGTGTGTGACTAATACAGATACAAACGCTAAACTAAGACGTTCAAAGTTCCCATGTGTCGTCACTGCGTGCTGACGCCTTTGAATTTTGGGATGTGGAGGCAGTCCCTCCCCTACCCCCTTTAGCTGTGCCCCTGACCGGCTGCCTCTATTGGGGGATCAGACATTTCCATCACGACACAATTTTAATGAGTCCTTTCCCAGGAAATTAGCATTATTTAAAACGCCCTAAGTAAATTTTCAACTACCAAGGGCTAGAATAAGCGTTGGGAAGGTCTTTGGAGTATTAGCTACTTACTTGAGAATATTTTACGGACCAATAAATAGTAAGCTAGAGACGGTCGAGAACACAAACATGGCATGCATATTCCTTCGCTGCTATACGGTTGCCAAAAGCTCCGAGTATTGACATTCAAGCCTTACTGACACTATTAAGGAGAACAAAAATCATATTTCATCAATGGAGGATCTCAAAGTCTTCTTTTTTGAGCAGCCATTTGAACCATCAAGGGTCCTATAATCATAAAACCCTGGCCAATGAGACTTGAGCTAAATTTCGAGAATATTTCAGATACCTGTTGAATTTATTATCTAACCGAGGCGCTTTTCTTTTTTTCCAATTGTTTAAGCTCATGGCATACATACATGCTAAATATATAATCGGGATTCTGACTGTCTTTTGTTTGCTCTAAGAGCATTTTTCCGGTGGATATTTTACTGACTCTAGTTGTTTTTTTTAGCTTAATTTCTTTGAATTTTGAGAAACAACTGCTTTTCTGCTTCATAGCAATTTGTACACCAGTAACTAAATAGCGGCAAGACAAGAAATATGAATGAGAGAATAAAAGATCAGAACATACATAGAAAGGGGAGAGTTATTTAACTTACCGAGAAAGATACCTAAAATAGATCCTCTTGAAAACGGAATTTATTATACTCGTCAGTATACAGCTACTTGGGGCTTTGGCGCGGACACAGTTGTGATTAGCTACGTTTCGTTTGAAAAATCCTGATTACGTGAATAGGTCTTATCAAGAAGGAAAATTGGCTGTCACAGGAAAAGCCACAAGAAATTCAAGTCTCGTGGAAATGACTACTTTAAAAAATGCCAAAACTTGTGGTCTTTTTTTAAACCCAGTTGCCAGTCGCCTTCAACCAGTTTCCAGTTGCCAATGGTATCCTGGATTATGTATTCTTTGTCAAGTTGCTTGTGACCAGTCGTCAGTGATCAGCATGCTAAAAACGGCTTTAAATTTTCAAAGGAGCTTTATAGATTGACTGGTTGCTAGTGACTGTCGAAGAGATTGCCAGCTGCCTGTAAAATAAACATTGCGTATGACCTGTGGCCGGCATCTGTAAAAATGGGAGAACAAGAACTAGCGACAGGCAACTGCACTTAACTATTGGCTCCATCTAAAGTAAGTTATGCCATTTTTCAACCTTAACTTTGCAATAGCTATGCATATGTTTAACTAAATACGCAGTTTTTTACAATTCCATAGAAAAAAAGGCTTTCTTGAAACATAGGCAGGTGGTCAATTCAATCAGGATAGAGGAATAGGTTACTGCATTTGCTTTAAACATCTTCAAATAACTGTTGTATTTGAAAGAAACTCAACCCAATCCTGACTTTAGCTGTCAGTTGACCTGCCTTACGCAGCCTAGATATAAGAGGAAATGGCTCTACACTTAATCTACATTGCAGCCTTGACAACAGAAGAAAAGCAGCTGGTATCATCCCAGAATAGAAAACATTGCATGTTACTTCTGGACTGTCTCTACCATAGCTAATTTTTAAACTTTCAACATTTGAGACATTGGTTTGCTAATAACAGAAGATAATACAATAAGGAAAAGGGTACTTGTATGATAAACGCCCTACCGCTCCAGTTGCTCATTCATTGACACATTATAGAACCGTTTTTTTTTTCGTTAGTTTTTTTTCTGTTTAGCGTTAGACAAGACAAAGAGAAGTGACAGAATAGATGTAAAAATATATAATTGCTGCTATATATTTGCATATTAGGGGGGTGGGGGTTAATTATTTGGACAGTGTGAATTTAGAAAACAATTCCTACAACATAATGTGCAGAATAAATGCACCTAACACATAAAAGTATACAGACACGCTATATTTAACCCCCCCCCCCCCCCCTAATGTCCAAATATTTAGCCCAAATTTATTTCTAAAGCATTATATTTTTATCTTACTTTGGTATATTTTATTAGGATTGACTGTCAGAGAAAACATATTAGAAGAACATTAGGTAGGGTGCATATCATACAAGTATCAGGAAAAGAATGAGCCAAAAAATGTTTTCAAAAATATGCTACTTTACTTAGATTAAGTTTGGACCTTGGACCTTTGAAGCGTTTATTCTTTAGTATTTAGCCTACATGATACTTCAGTCACTCTGAAAATCTGTTCTCACCCTTTAATAAGTTGAATTTATTATGGTGACCTTTATGACGGTATTAGTGTACAGTTAGGCCTACTCAAAAGGCAACACTATGACATTCTAAAAGCAGCTTTTAAATATTCTAAAATACTTAATTATATTATTCCTAAGAGTGCTTTACTGTACTTTACCCCTCACCCCCCTAATGTGCAAATGTATAGTAAAAATTAAATATTTTCAATGCATTTTTCTGTTTCTTGATTTTGTTGACATTGCATCCTTATCGTTAAATCTATTTGAAGAAAAGAGTGACTTGTAGCAAAATTCATGAAACATATATCATTTGAGCTATGTATTTGCACATTAGGGAAAGGGGTAGACTGTCGGTAGACTCCACATAATAGTGACTCCATAGGTAGACAGTGACTCCAGAGTAGACAGTTGGTAGACTCCACATAATAGATGGCATAATTTAAAATCTTGAACTGGCGTGTTAATAAATTGAAAGGAGAAGTTAATTTGGACTTGTCACAGTTAAAGATAGGAACATGGCCACAATTACTGATGAGGAAAGAGTTAAAAAGAAATGAGCAAAACATTTTGAGAATGTGCTGAACCGAGATAAAGTTATAAGAAAAAATGTAGAGGAAAATGAAAAAGTTTCTGATACCTTGGATGTGAAGGAAGTTTATTTTGTTAGGAAGGAATAGCGACAGTACTAAAGGGATTAAAAAATAACAAGGTCTCTGGTGCTGATAGTGTGTTAAATGAGTTTCTTAAATATGGTGGCTCTGAGGTTAGAAATAATTTACTGAAGATTATGAATATGATTTTTGAAATAGGGGAAGTAACTCTAATTAACCCTATTATTAAATAAATATTAAAATTAATAGGAAAACCCTAATTAAACCACTGTAAAAGAAAGGTGATAAGGGTGAGTGTAGTAATTATCGAGGCATTAGCCTGGTCTTTGTATGTAGCAAATTACTCAGTAATATGACACTTTCTAGACTGAGAGATGCTGTAGACACAGATAAGAGATGAACAGAAGGCTACTATTTTAGAAAGGATAGAGGATAGTTTGACCAAACTTTCAGCCTTAGGTTGATAATCAAGAAGTGCCTGAGTTATCACACACCTTTGGTCCTCAGTTTTATAGATTATGAGCAAGCGTTCGATTTTGTTGATAGAAGATCTTTAGCGAAGGTCTTATCATTGTATGGTATACCAGACAAATGCATTAAAGTGATTAGTGCTGTGTACGAGAATACCACTGCTACAGTTAAGGTGAGAAATAAGTTTGCAGCTGTTTTCGTATCAAATCAGGAGTTAAGCAGGTTGTGTTCTATCCCCCTTTATGTGGGCCATTTTGATGGACTTTGTCTTAAGGAGCACAGGATTGGCAATGGGAGAACACGGAATCAAATGGAGGGGAGAAACTTTCCTGGACTTAAATTATGCTGACGATTTAATCATAATAGATAAAAGTGAGAGCAAAATGAATGAAATTTTAGATGTTTTGCAAGTTCAGGGTGCTAGAATAGGTTTGAAAATTAATGTTAAGAAGACTACGTTGCTAAGGCTAGGATTAAGTGACGATGAAAAGGTGACGCTGGGTAGCGAAAAGACTGATCAGGGAACAGCTTAATTTACCTTGGTAGCATTATTAGCAAAGACAGTGGGAGTAGTGAAGATGTTAAAAGTAGAATAGCCAAGGCACAGAGTGTTTTTTCACAGTAGAATAAAATTTGGAAGAGTAGGAAGATAAGTTTGAAAACTAAGAACAGAATTTTGGAAGCTGCAGTGATGACAGTAGTCAAGTATGGTGCTGAAGCATGGGCACTCCGAAAAGCGGATGAATATTTACTAGATGTTTTACAGAGAAATTGCCTACGGATTGTTCTGGGTACCCGGCTGACTGACCATATTTCAAACAAAAGGCTGTAGGAAAAGTGAGGCTCAATCTCGATTTCTAGGGCTACAATGAGGGAAAGGTTGAGATGGCTTAGGCGCCATCTAAGGATGAAGGATGACAGATTGTCCTTTTCGGCCAACCGTCAAGGGCTAAACGGAAAGCAGGTCGTCCGCAATTGGGGTGGGAGGATGTCATAAAGAAAGATTTAAGGTAAATTGGAACTTCCTGGGAGGTTTTAAGGAGGGAGGCTCTGAATATATTAGTATGGAGATGGGGTTTGTGTAGTTGTGTTGGTCTCAGGTGGCTTGGTCCTTCGGCGAGTTATAGGTATTAGTGGTAGTAGTGTGAAAAAGGCTAAAACTGGCCTTTCAATTCCAAATATTACACTAATGCGCAAATGTATTCTTTGCATTCAAATATTTTACGTCTGGCAGGCCAAAGTTACTCTAAATGCTGAGGCTGCTACGTAACTATCTCTTTCAGTTAACTTTTGACCGAAAGGAGCTCTTTCATTGACACAATAAAGTTTTTCATTCCAAGTCTTCTGGTCGCAGAAAAAAAGTTTCTAACTAACGTAATAAGGTACAAGTTTTTCTTGGAGCTAAATTATCGGGAGTTCAAAGATTGAAGTATTCTAAATGGTTAGTATTGTTAAATGATAATTGGTTATAAAACTTAACAAATTGAAAACTGGTTCCACTGATTTTTTTTTGAGAAATAGTAGCTTACAACGGTTTTAGCGGCTGTTGTTCTATTCGACTATCTTGCCATCTGTAAAACCAAAAACCTTTTTAGACGTATTTAACGATTTTACCTTATTCCCAACTTCTGGAATAATTTTTGAAATAAGCCTCTGTGGTACGATTGCGAATGAGTTTTTAAATTTTAGTCATTCCATTACTAGCTATGGGCAAAAAACTATGCTTTGACAAACCAAAACTTTTAAAAAGTTTAAGTGTGATTTTGGTCTTCCACTCCAATTTGAACTTACAGGTTAGCTTGACCCAGTATATTCGTTAGAGATTAGACTTGTCGTTTAGGATTTAAGCTGGTATGGTAGCAGTATCCTCTATTAATAGTAAAATTCAAGTTTTGCTTCAAATACTTTTTGCTCTCTTGGAAAGGGGTTAGGTTAGGAAAATGAAACTTTCAGGGATGGATATCCACTCTTTGACTATTGGAAAAAATTAGTTTATAAGCTTATATAGAATGGTACTATCCAATCTCCTTATAATTAAAAACATTTTAGTCATCTAGTTGGAAAATGTGGCCCATCTGTAGGCCTAGGCCTATAGGAAAAATCTAAATTTGCCAACTAGTTGACAATTAGATTTTTCCTATACAGATATG
Organism: Artemia sp. Kazakhstan ARC1039; assembly: GCA_029168905.1. Taxonomy (NCBI): domain Eukaryota; kingdom Metazoa; phylum Arthropoda; class Branchiopoda; order Anostraca; family Artemiidae; genus Artemia; species Artemia sp. Kazakhstan ARC1039. The sequence goes on along the minus strand of JAQQPU010016958.1, from coordinate 8,683 downwards.
CCAAGTTTTCCTAACCTAACCCTGAATTGGCATATATAGGGGGGAGGCTGAAATTCATTTCCAATAGAAATGCTTATTATATTCGTAATCAGCATAAAAAAAGGCATCAAATGGTGTATTCATTTTAGTCCTAATTCAATGATATGATTTGGTAGATATTTACCATTTTTCCAATAGTCAAAGGGTGGAGTCCCTTCAGGGATGGGTCTACGGACTAAAATACATCATGGGAAGTTATTTTGAAGTACATATCTTGGTAAATATTTGCCAAATCATATTATTGAGTTACAACTAAAGTGAATAGGCTATACCACTTGATGCCTTTTTTTATGCTCTTTGGGAATATAATAATAATTTTGTTGGAAATGAATTGTAACCCCTGCCCCTATATATACCAATTCAGGATATATATTTGCACATTATGAGGGTAGGGGTAATTTTATTCCTGATGTAAATGAGAGGTAAGTTTAAACTCCCCCCCCCCCCCTAATGTGCAGATATATACCCTGAATTGGTATATATAGGGGTGAGGGCTAAAATTCATTTCCAACAAAAATGAATATTATATTTGTAATGAGCACAAAAAAGGCATCAAGTGGTATATTCACTTTAGTTGTAACTCAATAATATGATTTGGTAAATATTTACCCATACCTCCACTCCTCCCTCTCGAGGGCAGTGACCTTTGATGACCTTCAAATTGTTTTGAATTATGAAAGTTAAGGTAAAATTCTACTTTACCTACTTTTGGCTATTTTGGAAAGGGGCTAGGTTAGGAAAATAAAACTTTCAGGGATGATCTACAGGCTAAAGTATGTCCCAGAAAGGTATTTTGAAGTACCTAGGCCTACATCCACTCTTTCTCTCTATAGAGGGTCCTGACATTTGATGACCTTTAAAAATGTGTGTGTTATAAAAGTGAAACCTTGCAAAATAGATCTTCTGCTTAAATAAAGTACAACAAAATTGTTTTCAGCTTCACAACTTTGCTCAATCCCAATTTATAAATATGTTTCCTAAATTAAAAAAAAACCATTGATATGGCTTAAAATTCTACTCAAATAACAGGAATTGCATTTTCAAAAATAAATCCAGAGAAAAAAATAACTTGTAACTGAAAATTAAGGTAAAATGTTGTTTTGTCAAAATTTCTATAGGCATAGACCTGTCATGCAGGCAAATTTCAGGACCCTCTAGAGGGAGAAGGACTGGGTATAGGTACTTCAAAATATGTTCCTGGGACATACTTTAACCTGTAGACCCATCCCTGAAAGTTTTCCTAAACTAACAACTTTCCAAGATAGCCAAAACTAGCTAAAGTAGAATTTTACCTTCCATGTTATTATACTGACTTTTTGGTGCACAAGTAGCAAGTAAATTTTTTGCAGTTCATATTATTGACTGACAAATAAAGTAAACATACCACTTGATGCCTTTTTTTATGCTCTTTCCAAATATAATAATCATTTTTGTCAGAAATGAATTTTACCCCTACCCCTATATATACCAATTCAGAGTATATATTTGCACATTAGGGAGGGGGGGGGGTAAATTTTTGTTCTGATGTAAATGAGAGGTAAGTTTAAGCTTTACCCCCACCCCTTAATGTGCAAAATATATACCCTGAATTGGTATATTTAGAGGTGGGGGTAAAATTCATTTCCAACAAAAATGATTATTATATTTGGAAAGAGCATAAAAAAGGCATCAAGTGGTATGTTTACTTTATTTGTGAGTCAATAGTATGAACTGCAAGAAATTACCAAGTAGCCTACTGTAATTCTGTATTTAGCTCATTAGAAGAAAATTCCTTTTTGTGTACAATTGTTGTTTTCTTTGAAAACACTTGAAAATTTATAGGCCTAAATCTAAACAAAAAAAGATATAGCTTCTTTGTTTCTGTAATGACAGGTTGTAACTTACCTTTAATCAGGGGCGTCCTGAGGGGGGGTGGGGGTGGGGAGGGATTTTTTTTCATGATGTCTTTTGCCAAGAAGGTGGGTAAAAGGCAGGGATCTTGTTACTACATTTGCATTGCATCATGCAGCAGTAAAATAGGAGTGATCCAAAAACTCATCTTTGTTTTTCTGGAATGCCAAAGAAAACTAGTACTTTCCAAAAAGAGGTTTTTTATTCTGTAGCTTACCCTGAGTTTTACTTATATGCACTGAATTATCTGTAGCCTAAGTCAGAATATAATTTGTACTTTACTGAAAAAAATTCTTTTAAATGTTTTCACTTCTATAACTTTAAGAAATAAAAAAATTATTTAAGATTTTAAGGAATAAATATCAGCATATACATATTAAACTGACAGTGCACTTTCATTTGATTTTTTTTTCAGTAAAGTACAAGTTATATTCTGGCTTTTAGAAAGAATAGGGGTTTTGAACCCTACTCATATTAATTTCTGCTCATTTTGAGTTTGACTCTGTTTTTATTTTAATTTCTGTTTGTTTTGGGTTTCATTTATTCATTGATACTGACTTGTGGTAGATGTATGCTTGGTAGATTATTTGATTCTATTTTTGTTCATTTTTGGTTTAATGGAGTTCTTTACTCTTTTTTTTTTGAAAAACTTATTTTGTGGGAAAAGTTTTTTAATTAATGTCATTAAGGCTCTGGTTACATTTCTGAGAGTTTCATTCACCTCACTCAACTACTTTCTGAGATAGCAAGAAGCCCCTAGAATAGAATTTTACCAATTCTAGATTAGCCTAGGGGTTTTTGTTAATCTTTACAAGTAGTTGAGTGGAGTAAACAACTCTCATGAATGCATCCAGAGCCTGAATGATCCCCTGGGAATGTATTATGAAATACTAAGCTTCCTATTATGCAGGATATTTTTCATTATTTGGACTATCATATGTTCTTCCATTATTGTATGCTTTTATAGAACCATTTCTCATGTTTTGATAAATTATGCACTCAATCACACACACAATACACACAGGGAGGCTTTTAATAGATTAGGATGGAGGAGTGTGTATAGCTGTGTTGGCCTCAGGAGGTTTGGTGCTGTGGTGAGTTATTAATAGTAGTAGTAATCACACACACAAGATAAACTTGAGATTGAAAAGATAACTGGTTTAATATAGGACCTATAATGTACAGTTAAACTGATACAAAATGAAATACATCATTAGGGCTATATACATAATTATTAGGAGAGGAGGTGGTACATTTGCAACTGAATTAGTATATTTGGAAGGAGTATAAAAAAGTCCTTGGGCTACATACAGGGCCATCAGAGGGGGGGAATGTATTTGTGAGTGATTGTGAGTGTGAGTGAATGTATTTGTGTGATTTATTATTATATTTGGAAAGAAAACAAAAAAGGAATCAAACTATGTGTTCACATCATTCCTATGTCAGTTATGCAATCTTGTATATATTTAAAAAAAATAATAATAAAAATAACATTACTTGCAATCCTGCTGAAATGATAGAAATTACATTTTTAGAACTAGAGCCAATGAAAAAGAGATTTGAAAAAAAAACATTAAAAATTATGGTATAAGGGTCAGTTCATATGAGATCATCATAGCCCAGAACAGATCTTTTCAGATTACACTTATTATATGCTTTGAAATTAGTTTATTTGTAAAGTTTCATCATTTCTCTCATTTGTCTTTTGAGGTATAAAAAAATTAAGTTTGGAAAAAAAAATATGGATTTTCATAAGCATAACTATAAGAGGCAACATTGTAGCATTGCCAATAGTAAAGGCCATGAAGCTTCAACATTTCATTATTGTAATTTTTTCCAAAGGCACTTCATATGGTAGGGATGGTTGTATAAAATTCAGAGGGGGGGGGTCACTAAGTTAAAATTTGAAGTTCTAGTGCCTTTTTAAGAGTTAAAAGTGATTGGAGGGCAGATAGCCCCCCCCCCATGCCCCCTCTTCCTCAAATGCATCCAATCAAAGTTTTGAAATAGCCATTTTGTTCAAAATAGTTCAAAAATCAGATGACAAAGACTGTGGGGTAAATTAACCCCTCATAGCCTGGAGGTAAAGTGTTATAATTTGTGCCCTAGGTGCATTCAAGGTTTTTATGGATGTTTAAAACATAGGCAATTTTATTTTAAAAGTCTTAGAGGATTATAAATAGGAAGTCTTTTTTGGAAAGGGGTGAATGTTTGACTCTTGGTCCTGAAAATGGCTAAAGGTATTAAGGTGAAACTTTTAGGGAATGTTGAGGAGAATGTCAAGCCAAATCAAATGTCACTTTGTACCTGCAGGTTGTCAAAATGGTTAATCAGCAATATCTCAGTAACAGGTTAGTGTATTAAGCTGAAACTTTCAGGGCCACTGCTACTACCACTAGTACTAATGAATTTAATCAAAATATTTTAAGTACATCCAGGTTGTCAAAATGGCGTAGGTGCTATAGGAACAGAATAGGGTATCAAGTTGAAACTGCCTGTTGATGTATCTTAGGAATGGCTAAGGGCATTAAGTTGAAACTCTCAGGGTTACTACTACTGCTATTACTACTTTTATTGAACTAAATCAAAAGATTTTTAAGTGCATCCAGATTGTCAAAATAGATAGGTACAATATCTCAAAAGACAGAGGTGCCATTTCAGCCAAACCTTAGGGTGGGCAAGCAATCGACATGGGCCCCGAAGCAGGCTTGTATATAAAAAAAAAAATTGCCTCTAGCTTTATCTGAAAAAAAACTGCCTTCCGTGGGAGTTACCATAAAAATTAAGGAAATTATCTCAATTGCTTTGCCTTTCCTTCTTTTGCTCTTATGCCATAGGTTTGGAAAAGGCCAGATATCTGAAGAAAGTGGAAACGGTATGTGCAATGTTAAAAAAACAGCCATTTGGGAATCTTCCACTTTTCCAAACCTATAACTTGATGAAAACTGAACCTCTGTAGAAACTCACGCTTTGACTAAAGTATATTCTTTAGCCGAATTCTTCAGCTGGCTGCTTACAGTATATACTTTAGTCCAAGTCAGAGTCACGCTCCAGCTATGATGATGCAAAACTTTGCTTGATCAAGTATATTTACAAAATCAAAAAATACAACAAAATTTTGAAACAGATCAGTGAACACTCAAGGCAACAAGGGGAACCTTCGTAGTTTCATCTTCGCAAAGTCGTCAACAAGCTGGTCGAAATCCATGTTTTTATCTAAATCCTTCTCTGCAAAGATCAAAAGCAGGTGACTAAGACGATCGTCTCCTGTGGTCGAGCACAGATAGTTCTTCACTATTTCCAGCTCAGAAAACAAGCGTTCATTGCTGGCTGTCATGACAGGAAGTGTGGCAGCAATATGAAGAACTTCTATAATTTCTGAATAGGCCACTGGAAGTGTCTTGATATTATCGATGACGTCCATGAAGGTCTTTGACTTTGCCTCCTCCTCAAGCAAAAACCGCTTGGCAATACCAGCTTGGGCCTCAAGAAGAATATGGTCAATGTCCATTTCAGAATAAAGTTCAGAGAATTGCTTGAGGAGCCCTGCATCCATGAACTTGGTAGAGCTGGGGTCCAGAGCTTCAAGTGTACTGAGCACTGGATGGTTATCTGTAAACCGTCTGTTGAATTCTGCAATCAGATGGTCTACAGTCTCCAGGTATTCTCTTTCCAGTTCTTCCGCTAGAGTTGGAGCTCTATTGTCGGATTCAACAAAGTTTTTTCCTAACGTTGAAGTGGTCATGAATTCTTTCAGGTGTTTGATAATTTTTTGGGTTCTTCTAGGTCTTCCCTTCTGACCCGCAGAGGAGGATCCGGTTGCAGGTCCATTCACGTCAGGTACTTCAATTTCAAGACCTTCAGCAAACTCTTTTGCCTTCTCCAAAAGCAATGCAAATGAAGTGTCAGAGTGCAGTTCAGCTATTTCCTTCCTTGTTGCTTGAATCAAGGTGCGGGACCTAGATATTACCAGATCAACTGCCTGAAGCTGCTCAGAAAGGGAGTTTGTCGTCCTCAGAATTGCTTATATATATATATATATATATATATATATATATATATATATATATATTTTGAAGTGATTCCACTATGCTTTCCCTCCTTAATGTGGAAAAATATAGTAAAAATTAATTATTTTCTATGCATTTTGCCATGCATCACTCTTTTTTCAACTAGTATAACCGTAAATCAAATAAATGCTGACAAAAGCAAGAAACGGGGAAACATATGGGAATAATGCAATTCGTCTATCTATACGTCTGCATATTAGAGGGGCTGGGAGGTAAGTATAGCGAAATCGATTTCAAAGTTTGATAACTACAATTTTTGCATATTATAAAAATAGGGACTGTCTTATTAACATATCTCCTCTTCAATAGCCTCAATTTTAGGCTTATACTATATATATTGCTTTATAGTATTATAAACTAAGTAAATATATATAGCATTTATGTATACTATATATATTTACTACTATATGTATATATAGGTACTTATGCATTGTGCAGTACCCACTGCTATATACTGTATAAGGAAACCAGACATGGAGACCTGTTGGTAATTTTTTGCAGTTCATATTATTGACATACCAATAACGTAAACATATCACTCGATTCTTTTTTTTATGCTCTTTCCAAATAGAAGAATCATTTTTGTTAGATATGAATTTTACCCCCACCTTTATTCTAATTCAGGGTATATATTTGCACATTAAGGGGGGGGG
>JAQQPU010016957.1:9016-19271 GCA_029168905.1 Artemia sp. Kazakhstan ARC1039 | reverse complement strand
CAAATACCATAAAATACACTTCACAACAACTTTACAACATCATTTCACTGACGTCTTTATGTTTTGAGCAAAAGTATTACTCAGGATTAAGTCCTGGTGGCAACCTTAGACCTTAGTTCCTATGGAGTCATTAGTAGCACATAGGGCTTCAACGACGCCTCTCAACTCGCCTCGAAGCGGCGCTGCAGCGATGATGTCTCCCCATTTAGGTGCTAATGAGGTCTCAACCATCCTCAGATCTCAATCAAAAGTTCACTGCAAGGTGTTCTTTGGACGATCTCGTTTTCTTCTGCTGTCTAGTTTCCAATTGTAGACTCTCTGAGGAAGGCAGTCTTCTTTCATATGGATTAAATGTCCTAAATATGTTCAGTTCTTCTTCTTTATTACAGCAGTAATTAGAGTTCCAACAGCAGTAATTAGCCTGTTCTACAGTTGATTTTAGAGTGCCTGATTTTCTATTGCCGGCTTATATTTAGAATTCTCCCCTGGCACATATTTTCGAATGCAACGATTCTCTTTTCAAAATACTTCTAAGTACAGTTCAATCTGTCACCACTTTCAACAAATACATACTTATCTGTCCACACCTATTGAAATAAACTGTTTTAGCCTTTTCTTTGTCTATGATAATATTTTATTGAATTACAACAATTATTTCACTTAGTTTAGTGCATAATAATCATTTAGCTTTTGAACTCCATCACTATACTTGTGCTATTGAATATAATCTACAACTGAAAGAATGACACATGCCATGTGCCTCAAATTTATAAATATGCCATGAGTCACAAAATTTGTTTGGAAGATGGTATTCAACCTATTATCTTTACTTCTATGTTGCCATTGAACTAAAATGTTTGATTCTATTATTAAATCCAAACACCTGAAGAAATATTTTTTTATATATTTGTTATGCTACACTCAAAACCTACAATGTATTTTAAGTAAACTGAAATATAATTAATCCCACTTTGTTGAGTAAATACTGTATCTTTAACGACTTACTCTCCAAGTAGTATTTATTTAGCATTTTATATTTGATGCAGTTGATCTTTAATTCTCATGTACCCATGTACTAAGAGGAGATAAATGGAGATGCAAGGACCCCATGTACTGCTTATGATCACCACAAAATGCATCATGGTTTGGCCACCCCTGCTGTATACCATAATAAAGCAAACACATTAAGGGATTTGAAATTTTTCAACTTCCATTTTCAAACATTACTTTATGGATGATACCATTATAAATAAACATAGCTATTAATAAATATATATGAGAAACAAATGATGGGCCGCTCCAGTTGTATCTTGAAGGTTTGGTCTCCCATTCTTTGTCAAGTCTCCTTTTGAAAACTTTGGCTGATGCAAGACACATTCTCCTCACTTAAACTGTTCCAGTTGTTAATGAATCTTTGGCAAAAAAATCTAGTCTTTCTCTAGTTAACTCTAATCTTATGCAGCTTCTTAGAGAGATCGCGTGTTTGTCTTTCTTTAGCTAACTGAGTAAAGAGCCTGTTTGGGGTTGGTCAACATATTTATGTCTTGGTAGCATGTCACTGCGCCTGTGTTGGAAGGTCAAGGATGGTAGGTAGATTGCCTATCACTATACGGTTTCTCGCCCAGTTCAGAGATGCATTTGTTGGTCCTCCTTTACACATCTTCAATGAGCTGTATACCACTTTTGTAAGAAGGACCCACAAGGCAGGTTCTGAAGTCAAGAACTAGTCTTATAATTGCATTGTACAGCTTCAGGTCTGCTTGCCACTATCTTGGTAAGCAGACCTGGGTTGGCTGAGTAAACTTCACAATCTAGAATTTTATCAATTATCCATAAGAACTTCTTCAGATATAGTTCAGCAAAATTATGGATGAGAGACTTTGCTTTCTTGGATAGTACGATAAATGAGTTAGGGGAATGATACTTTCTGAAGCCTAAACTATGCCTTGGGAATTTCTTTTTGAAGTATCAGCTTCCCACCCCCACCAAAGGGTTGAATAAAATTCTAGGGGAGGGAATTCTTACTATATTGGAAAACTTCAATGCTACAAGAATGATATTTTAGGAAAAAATTCAGAGCCTAAACCATGATACACTGCAAAGATGAAAGTGTTTTCCTGAAGCTTAGAAAAGTGCATAAAAAATTCATCAAAATAGGGAAAGGGGCAAAGATAGAAAATTGAAACAAATTTCCCACAGCACAGTTCAAGCTCAGAAAACATTCCAAAAAGCTTCATTCACTTAACTCAACTGCTATAAGTAAATTGAAGTTGTAAGAAATAAATAAGATAGAAAAAAAGATAAATATACCATCTGCTCTTTTTAAATATAGTAATCACTACAGTTATGATTACACATTAACCCCCCTTCCCAATGGGGCCTGATATAGCTATAACTGTACATAAACCTTAGAGCTAAATACAAAGTTTGTTGATTTTGTGGGTCTTCCATAATCTTTTGTGCTGACTTCCTGTCAACCATTGATTCATAGTGCCAAATATTCATAAATGTCAAGGTTCATAAAGCCAATTTGAGAAACAAAAATCAGCAAATATTTGTATATAGCTTAGGGCTATATGTGCCCCCCCCCCACGTGAGGGGGTGGGGGGGGGGTGGGCTGGGATGTCATGGCAATAACAATGATCATTAAGTTTTAAAAGAACATTGAATAGGGAATCAAATTGTATAGTTCTTTTTTTGGCGTCTCATTTTTGGCTTAATGGGGCTCTTCACTTTTCTTTGAAAAACTTGTTTTGTGTAAAAAGTTTTTTAAATCAATTTCTGTTCGTTTTTTATTGAAATAGTATTTTTCATGGAAAAAAAAATAATATCTTATATCTTTTCAGTTTTTCCTATAAGAGTCCACAGTTTGGGTTGCTACTTGTATGTTGGAGAAACTTTTTCAACAATTTTTAATCCTGACACAAAATGTATCTTTTAATTTAATTTTATAACTCCTGAAGTTGACCTGAAAAATGAAACAATATCATTCCCAAGAGATTCCATCTATGCACTTTGACAACTTGGATACACTTACACTCTTTTTATTTATTTAAATTGTAAGAGCAGAAATAGAAATAGCATTAGCCCCAAAAGTTCTAACTTAATACTCCCAGTCGTTCTCAATATATTGCTGAGGTGTCTTCTTGGCAACCATAAGCACAATGCCTTTTGATTTAGTTTAAAGCAACATTTAGTCTTAAAGCATAATGGACCAATTGCACAGTTGTGGGGGATTGGTATACACAATATCCCTAAAGACATAGTTGCTGGACTGTTCTACTATGCTGAACAAACTGGCTATCTCAAAATTTTGACTGGATGTGTTTGGAAAATGAAGGGGCTTGATAGAAGGGATGCTTGCCCTCCAATCTCTTTTTACTCTTAAAAAGGGCACCAGCACTTTTAATTTTGAATCGAATTAGCTCCTTTAAATCTTCTATTTCTAGCTATTATAGAGTGGTGCAGCCTATGATATTACATATGCCCTTTTGAAAACCTGCATGTGCAATTTTTTTGTCTAATTGAAACTCCTCCTAAACTTTCCCTAAGAGTTTCACCTTAATACCCTTAGTATCATTAGTTACAGTAACTTCAGTGGTAGCATTAAAAGTATACAAATGGGGCCTTCAGGATAGTTCAAAATCTCCCAAAACTTACCCTTAAAGGTCTAACTTAATAATATAATTTGTTCCCAGATATTGCTGTCACGTTTTGAAAGTCCACATGGTCAATTTTTGTTTTGATTTGATTCAACATCCACCTAAATATTCCCTAAAAGCTTCACCTTAATGCCCTTAGATTGCACAGTAGCAATAATTGTAGCAGCATTATGTACATAGTGGTAGTATGTGCATATCATATTTTCTTCAACATCCCCTTCAAAACATGCTGAAAGTTTCAGCTTAGTACCATCAACTGTTCTTGAAGCATTTCTGATGTGTCTGCTTGACAACTTGTGTGGACATAGTATGTTTGAATTTAGTTCCATTTAGTTACTACACATCCCAATTTTTTAACCTTTAATAGCAACCTTTAAATAAACTTTAAATATCCTTAGCTTTAATAGCAGTATAAATAGTATTAGCAGTAGAATCAATTGTAGTAGCGTGAGAAGTAATAGAATTAGTAATAATAGTAATAGTAGTAGTATTATGAGAAGAAGCAGTAGTATTAGGATGAAAATACTTTCTTTTGGTTAGTTCAACATCCCTCAAAACAAGCCCTGTTAATTTTAACTTCACACACCAAACTGTTCCTAAGGTATTGCTATTATAACTTTTTGACAACCTGTATACAGATGGCGTGTTGTGTTCAGTTCAACCCCCCCCCCCCCTCAAAATTGATTGAAAATTTCACTTTCATACCCCTAGGCATGGTTGTAATAGTACTCACAGTAGTAGTCTTGAAATTTCTAGTAATAGTATTAACATATTGCCTTTTGATCAGCAGAACATTTCTCTCATCAAGTCCCAGAGGTTTCAACTTAATAAAATTAGCCATTTTTGTGACATTGCTAAATATGTCCTTTTGATTACCTGTATGTTATCATATTTTCCTCTCAGTGTTCTTAGCCTTAAAAGTAGTATCAATAGAAATAGTAGTAGTAGTAAATGCAGCAGTAACCAGTAGTATAAGCAGTAGTAACAAAATACCTTTGGGTGAGATGATCTTCCCCTTTAAGCATCCTCTGAGAGTTCCAACTTAATACCCAAATCAATTCTTGAGATACACTATTTTAACAATTAACATGCATATAGCGTCTTCTGATTTATCATGAATTTCCCCTCAATACTGTAGATAGATTGGTCTGGTAGTAGTAGTGGTGGTAGTTGTAGTAATATTGGTAGCATGCAAATATTGCCTTTTTGATCATCTCCCTTATTATTTCCAGAATTTTCCAAATTAATATACTCAGTTATTCCAGTGTTACACCATTTTGACAATCATTATACACTTAATGTGTTCTGATTTAGTTCAAAACACTCTCTGAAAAGCTCAATGAATGCCCTTTGTCTTCCTGGACAGTAAAGTTCAAACACGCATACCTTTCTCAATAACATATACTGTGTATAAACAATGAACAAATTGCCTAGCTTACAGCCATTGTCCTTATGACTGTGGGGAGGTTGACACCAAAAAGACATAATTACTGGACCTTTTGTAAAGGCAGAACAAAATAGAGCTCTTATAATTTCAATGAGATATATTTTGGGGAATGATAGGCTTGGGGGGGGGGGACAGACTGCCCTCCATCTATTTTTTTTATTCTTAAAAAGGGCACTGAAACTTTGGACTTCTAATCAAATAAACTCCATCTGATCCAAAGCTTATATGACCACCCATTCCCAAAAAATCGTATATGCCCTGGGGGGGGGGGCATAATTTACAACCCTTGCCCATGGACTCTGGGGGATTATGTCCACCCTAAAGACATTGCTATATGATTTTTGGACTATTGGTAACAAAATGACTATCTCACAATTTCAATTGAATGTCTTTTGAGAAAAGAGGATGTCGGGGAGGGGGCTAGTTGTTTTCAGTCATGTTTGACTCTTAAAAGAATGCTAGAACAACACATTACAAATTAAATGAGCCTCTTCTAAAGTTTACACAAAAACCTCATATAGGCCTACTCCTGGGGCACAACTTACAACCCTTACCCCAAAACTGGGGGGGATTCTGTCCACCCCAAAGGCCTTGTTATATGATTGTACCTGCCCTCCAATCACTTTGAATCTTAAAAAGGGTATTAGAGAAATATGATTACCAATCCAATGAGCCCCCTCCAAAGTTTATAAGACCCCCTTTCTATAAAGAAAACTTACATAACTCCAGGGCATAACTTAAAACCCTTCCCCTGAGGGCTGTGGGGCGGGGGGGAGGGTTGTCATCCTCAAAGACACAATTTTCAGACCTTTTAACTACTTTGAACAATATGGCATTCTCAAAATTTTGATTGAATGTGTTTGGGGAAATGGTGGGCGTGGGGGAGGGGGGTGTTTAGTCACCCTCCACTCACTTTCAACTATTAAAGGGGGCACAAGCCCCTTCAATTTCCAATCCAACAAGCCTTTTTCGAAATTTCTACTACAGAAAATGACCATATCTAAATTTCTATCAGATACATTTCAGGAAAATATGAGATGGGGGGGGGTATCCATCTTCTAACCACTCTGAATCTTAAAAGAGGCACTAAAACTTCTAATTACCAATCCAATGAGCCCCCTGAAGTTTATACAATCACCCTTTCTATTTAAACCTTATATACCCCTAGGGCATAATTTACAACTGTTGCCCTGAGGGATGTGGGGGGGGGGGAGTGGGGTCATCCTTAAAAAACAAAATTTCCGGAAGGGTCGGCACGGGGGGGGAGTTAGTTGCCCTCCAATCACTTTTGACTATTAAAAAGGACACTAGTCATTTCAATTTCCAATTAAATGATCCCTTTTTGAAGTTTCTATGACAAGTCCTTTGATACAAAGTGCCCTGGTCTAAGGCCAAAAAAAACAAAAACATTTTGACCACATTGCTCTTCACTTAGATTGTGCTGCCTATGACTATGGATAAATCCAGTACAGTTGGGGGGGGGGAGAGGGACTGAGACACAATTGCAACAACAGCAATATATTTTGAAAGTGCATCAGGCGGGATTTAAATACTATTTTTTTTTGCTGCCATCTGATTCCTGTCTCACAATATGATTTTACCCTACTTTCCAAGAGAGCAAAAAAGCTCCTCATCCAGAATTCTACCCAATAAGACAGTGGCCAGTGAAATCAGAACCAACCAAGAAAGGGCATATTGCTTTATAAATTTTGACAAAAAAAGAGCAGTAGTGTTGTGCTAAGATTCCCATTCTGAATTGTATCAGAAAAAAAAAACAAACTACAAAGCACCATAATAACTAAAGACTAGTATGATTTGATTCATCATTCAACATTGTTTCCAAATACAATGGTTGCTACTGTGAAATATAATCCTTCCACATCCCCACCCTAACAGGATAAGGTGTAGCCCTGGGCTATTTATAAAACTTTGCTGTTTTGGTGGTTTGCATTATCCTTTGGGCTTAGACCTATCTCAAATCAACAGTTAGTTTGAAACAATCTCAAGTTTGGAAAAAGAGCAAAGTTTTGTATTATACCCAAGAGGCTACCTCTGGCCCCATTGATGCATGAGGGAGGGACACTAATTCCTATATGACCCTAGGCTATATATAAAAGTTTTCTACTATTGTTTTTTAAGTAGGTTTTATGTATTGGTGTATTTATTTATTTTATAGGTGTTGTTTTCCCATATTTGTAATGTTGTTGCAGTAATTAAGTCCTCTACATGATCAGCTTTTGAGGCTGCAATATCCATCATATAGGTTTTCTCTGTCATTTTTGTTGTATATTGTTGCATTTAAGTTAGATTTTATAGTATTAAATAAATGAATTGAATTTGGTATTATGAAACAACTGTTGATGAAAAATGAGCATAACAAATAATAAAACCCATAAGAGAAGCAAAGTTTGTACACAGCCTAGAGCAACATCTAGACCATTGAGAGAGGGGGACAGTAATTATTATGTTTACCCATAGCTTTAAATAGAGGATTTAATACCCTATTTCTTTTTTCCAAGATCTACTACCAAAAAACATGAGCAACTATGCATTGCCATACTATTTGACAGGCTTTTAGGGTTCAAAATGGAATTTGCAACCCTAGAGATTAGTATATTTAAAAAGAGTGTTGCAAATATCTAGGTAAGGGGCTTTTTCTACCTCAGAAAGTAGCTGAGTTAGGTAAATGAAACTTTCAGGAATACAATACATTACTAGGGATTAGGAGATTGCACAGAAGACAGTTTTACACCTATCTGAATTTAGAAAAAATAGTTTTACCTAGGGTTTTCAGTCTCTCTTTCTATGCCTCTAGATTCAGGCAACTCTGACAAAATGTAGTGCAACCATAAAATTTTTTGTAATTTTAAAACAAACAGAAGAAAAAGTTCAGGAAATTATAGTTTTCAAGTATGAACTTCAAATCTGTCTGGGCGGCAAAAAAATATCTGATGTTCTTGGTAAAAATTTAACTTTTTTTTGTTTTAACATGGGTAACAGATCCTCTTTTTTAGGCTGTCCCATTGTATTTGAGAACTGTTTGTGGTCATCCTAATTAAGAAAAACTTAAAATGCCAGTGGAGTCTGTGTTGGTGAAATGACTAATCTTTTGCAAAGCTACTAAAGAATTTAGCATAAGAAAGACATGAGTATTTGATGCTGTAAAGTGTGTGAAGAGAAATCTTTGTGGTCAACACAGACACTAGAAAACACCAGTCAAGCAAGAGCGGCTGGATTTAATGTTTCAGTTGTCAAACAGTTTGTTTTTGAGAACTTGAATTCACTTTATGTTTGTCATCAATTTGGACCGGCTAGAATTTGGAATTGTGAAAAACTGGACTTTCAGCTGTTGTACAAGCCCATGTTGTTGCCAAAAAAGGAACAAAGCAGGTTCAACAAACTGTCAACTGAAAGAGGCAAGAATGTCACCTTACTATGTTTTGTAAGTGCAAATGGAGAGACAATTTTCCCATTGTTTGTCTCTCCTTGTGTTAAAGCCCCTGAAAGGATGTTTTAAGATAGATGTGTTGGTTTTACCCATTGAGGTGGTTGGATGCCAGCAGACAGCTCTTGTCTATTCAACATTTTCAGAAGCAAGTTAATGCAACTTTAGAAAATCCTATCCTATTTACTGCTTGGCAATCATGAAAGCCATGTTTCAATTCAAACTATCAATTTTTCAAAGGGAAAAAGGATCCACCTTCTAACATTCCAATCCCATTGTTCACATTGCCTCCAACCACTGGATGTGTCAATTTATAGTCCTTTGAAACAAGCTCTCAAAGAGTCTTATAGTTCTTGGCAATACACTCTGTAGAGACACTTACCAATAGTTTAAATTGCAGAATTTCAAATAGCCAAGTATCAGAGAAACAAGACTTGACATACCAGCTGACAGCCATCTATACAGTACCATAATAGGGAGTTTCCCTAAAGGCACTGAGGATCCTGTAAGTTAACAAAATCCTGGCCAAAGAATTTATGTGACAAGCCTATGGCTTCCTCCTTTATTGAATAAAATAAATAAATAAAAAGAATATCTTTGCATGACTTTCAAAAGCACCATACAGAGGAACTGGAAGCTCTAAGATCAGCATACAAGGAAGTGGTTACAATTCAGTCACCTGAAATGGTGAGACCATACCCAAAATATACCATTGTCCAATAGTTGGGAAGGGGGTCTAGAAACACAGCAGGGCCAAACTCTTTACAGGTACTCAAAAAAAATAAAGAAGTTTGAAGCACAAAATCAAAGGAAAATTTTGAAGAAGCCAAAGCTCACATCCAATAAAAAGAAAGCAAAGACACTTCATAAAAAAGAAAAAGGGCTAGTAGCAAGGATAAAGAGGAATTTCTTGGGGGAATTGAAGACTCTATGTAGGAGAAATTGAACAAATTAAAATTACATACTTTAGCATGTAGACCTATCCCTGAAATTTTCATTTTCCTAACCTATCCCCTTTCCAAGATAGCCAAATGTAGCTACAGTAGAATTTTACCCACTTTTATGTGGTTATACCCAAGAAGCAGTATTTTTTCAACTGAGTCACAGCAGGCCCAGATGACTAAAGCTCCAAATGGATTCAGGTAAGGTAAAAATAC
This sequence comes from Artemia sp. Kazakhstan ARC1039, assembly GCA_029168905.1. Classification (NCBI taxonomy): domain Eukaryota; kingdom Metazoa; phylum Arthropoda; class Branchiopoda; order Anostraca; family Artemiidae; genus Artemia; species Artemia sp. Kazakhstan ARC1039. The sequence goes on along the minus strand of JAQQPU010016957.1, from coordinate 9,560 downwards.
CCTTAATCTAACATATACTGTCTTTTTCTAGGCCTATGTCTCATCAACACTTGATATAAAATGCCAAACATAGTCAATCTGAAAAAGAAACACAAAAATCAGCAAAGTTTTGTGTACAGCCTAGCCTATATCTGGCCCAATTAGCAAAGGCTGAGATGTATTTGAAAGAAAAGCTTAGTGACCAGTATATTGAAATTATCATAAAGATACACATCTAGGGATAGGCATATGTTTATGTTTTGCCAAATTTCTAGGTGGCCCTTTAATTTAGCTAGGATGGAAGTGAAAACATCATTTGATGCCATTTTTATGCTCTTTCATAATTCTATAATGGCTTCCAGTGCAAATTGCATCTTGAGCCCTTAAAGCCCAAAGGTATTTTTTGGTGCAAATTGCATCTTGAGCCCTTAAAGCCCAAAGGTATTGAGCCCTTGAGCCCAAAGGTATTTTATATGAATTATGAAAGAGCATAAAAAAAGCATCAAATGATGTTTTCACTTTCATCCTAGCTAAATTATATGACCTGTTGCAAATTTACCATGAA
>JAQQPU010016956.1:0-19273 GCA_029168905.1 Artemia sp. Kazakhstan ARC1039 | reverse complement strand
GCTCTAATTAGATAACAGTTTAAATGGTCTCTTACAGACAAAAAAGGTTTTTTTTACTTTTTATCAATGGAGGAGATTATAAGACTGCTTTCAGTTTCATGCTTGCACATCTAACAAAGCTCCATATTAGAGAGCACTTACTTCAATTTGAGGCAGGAAGGCTATAATTAGATAACAGTTTGAATGGTCTCTTACTGACAAAAAAAGTTTGTTTTTTTTACTTTTTATGAAAGGAGGGGGTTATGAGAGTGCTTTCAGTTTCAGGTTTGCACACCTAACAAAACTCCATTTTAGAGAGCGCTTACTTCAATTTGAGGCAGGAAGGCTCTAATTAGATAACAGTTTAAATGGTCTATTACAGACAAAAAAGTTTTTTTTTACTTTTTATCAAAGGAGGGGGTTATAAGAGTGCTTTCAGTTTCAGGTTCGCACACCTAACAAAGCTCCATGAAGCATGAGGCAGGAAGGCTCTAATTAGATAACAGTTTAAATGGTCTCTTACTGACAAAAAAGTTTTTTTTTATCAATGGAGGGGGTTATAAGAGTGCTTTTGACTCTTTCATTGTCTATATCCTTGTTTTCAAATACTTAATGACAACTAAATGAAGCTAGAAAACTATATGAGGCGTGAAAAATTTATACCGAGGCCGTACCCAGAGGGGGGGATTAGGGGGGTTTTAACCCTCCCCTAAATGTTTGTCTGACTTCAAAAAACGTAACAAAATTGGATATAAACAAATTTTGTATATATTTTTTTTTGTGTAAGCCCCCCCCCCGAGTTTTTTTTTATTAAAACCACCTCCGAAAAAAATCCTTGGTAGGGCCTTGGGATAGACTGATGAAAAACAGTCAGCTATTGATTTCCTACTTCAATGAAAATTTACGCTTAGTGTGCAATCATTTTAAGAAAGTTTATATTATTCCATAAAACACTTTTCTGGTGTATGATTCTAGCTGATTTCGTAAAAGCTGAGGGGTAGGGATGCCAATTGGGGTTGGGGGAGGATTACTCCCTAGATTTTGAAAAATATTTTTTTATCTTAATCAAAAAATCGAACAAATATCTTTGCCTTTTGGGGAAGGGATTATTTTTCACTTTCTACTGCTTATCAGGCATATGAAACTGAGCTCAGAATGTGGTAGGATTTAGGGCAGTTATATTTTCATTATCAAACATAAATTTTAATATACCTATTATTCTTTTAATATAATTTTCTTGCTGACATCGATTTCCGCAGTAACGTTTGTTGAAGAGAAATGGTATTTTTGATAAGGCTTTTCAAATATATTTTCTAGAACACTTTAAAATCTAAAAGAAATATATAGAAATTTTAATATCTCCTTATTAAAAATATATTGTTTCTTAAGTGCAACTTTTTGTACTGAATTAAACGATGCAAAAAATACTTTTCCACTCCTAAGCAAATGCAAGCAAAAAGATTGTTCTGCCAGTTTTATAAGACTTGTGCCAGTTTTATTTTGTGTTGCTATATAAACTAAACTTCTTAAACAGAGAAATAATAGTCACTTAAACGAAATTTCGAAGTACCAAATATTTTTTCATAAACAACTTAAAACCAGTGAAAATTCAACAATATCACAAGATTCTTTTGCGAAAAATCCCACGACATGAACAGAAAAGACACAAAGTAATATCAAACAGTTTGTGGTAACGAACTGTAAGTAAGGAGCGACCCGGTTCAATAGTAACCGAAACTCTAAAAACTGGAATTTTGATACCAATAGATAAATCAATAGAATCAGATTTTTCTGCTGATTTCAAATATATAAGTTTCATTAAGTTTAGTTTTACCCATCAAAAGTTACGCGAGAAAATTTTCCTTATTTTCGAAAAAAGGGGGAAATACCCCCATAAAGTCATAGAACTTTAATAAAAATCGCACCATCGGATTCAGGGTATCAGAAAACCCCAGCACGGAAGTTTCAAGCTCCTATCTGCAAAAATGTAGAATTTGTATTTTCTGTCAGAAGAAAGCTCACGGATGCGGTTTTTTTTTTTTTTTTTTTCCAGGGGTGATCGTATCGATCCAGTAGTCCTAGACATTTCGTAAGAGGACTCATTTGAACGGAAATTAAAAGTTCTAGTGTCCTTTTTAAGTGACCAAAAAATTGGAGGCAACTTGGCCCCCTCCCACGCTCATTTTTTACCCAATGTCACACAATCAAAATTTCGAGATAGCCGTTTTCTTCAACATAGTCGAAAATCTAATAAATATGTCTTTGAGGATGACTTAATCCCCCCAGTTCCCGGGGGAAGGGCTGAAAGTTATGAACTTTGCCCATTGTTTACATATAGTAATGGTTAATGGGAAGTATAAAGACGTTTCAGGAGGGATTTTTTTATGATGGGGGAGGGGGTGTCAGCGGAGGGGGTTACGGGGTAGAAACTTTCCATGGAGGATGTTTCCTTGGGGGAAGCGATATTTCTAAGAAGGGGGCGCTGGATTTCCCAGCATCATTTAAAAAACGATCAGAAATTAAATAAAAAAACTAGTTTTTTCAACTGAAAATAAAGAGTAACACTAAAACTTAAAGCAAACAGAAATTATTATGTATATGAGGGGGTTCGTCCCCAAGTCAATACCTCGCCGTTTTCGCTAAAGTTTTTTTTTAGTACTTTCAAAAGAGCTATCTATTCTAATTAACCGGCCTTTGTGATTAAGGGGTTTTGATTTGAACAAAATTCGAACTTTAGCGTAAAGAGCAAGGTATCGACTAGGGGGAAAACTCCCTAATATACGTGATAAAACATACGAATATAGAAATTCGTTACGTAAGTTAATTCGTAAGTTACGTCAGAACAAAATTTTGAGAAAGCCATTTAGCCAAAAAAAGGAAAATTAATATGCGAATTTCGTTTTAATTATTCATTTACGGTGAGCAAAAATCAAAGCTGCATTAATTAAAAAATGTTCAGAAATTAAATAAAAAAACAGTTTTTTTTAACTGAAAGTAAGGAGCGACATTAAAACTTAAAATGAAAAAAAATTCAATATATGAAAGGTGCTGTCCCCTCCTCAATACCTCGCTCTTTACGCTAAAGTTTGAATCTCTCACACAACTTTATTTTTTAAAACAATAAAAAACTTTAGCGTAATAGAGCGAAGTATTGAGGAGGGGACAGCCCCTTTCATATACGGAATAACTTCTGTTCGTTTTAAGTTTTAATGTCGCTCCTTATTTTCATTTAAAAAAAAATCCCAAGAGCCAAAGCTCAGGACTTTCGTATAGAACAACGGATGTCTTCATCTGGTAAAACTATTGCACCAAATGCTACTTCAATATACACTTGAAGCATGAAATTTCTTTTGTATCTTAGTTTAATATTCAAGACAGCTTTTGTAGTAGCTCGTTTTTATTTTTACGCTCCAATTTTTGCTTCGATATTTTTGCTCTGATACACATCAGCGGATTTATTTTTTTTCTTCATTGTAATTTAACAGCGTTTCTATGAAGAAATACATTTTAGGAACTGAAAATTTGGAATAAGGAGTTCCACTTACCCAGTTTTTCACTGAGTGAAAAAGCAGTTATTATGAATTTTTAAACAACGAGTGAACTTCAAAATCTCTTGAAAGCCAAAACGTCAGGAGAAACTGAACTGAGGCAATCGATAGAGCGTTGTAAGTTTCTGGGCATGGTTTATGAATCACAGCTTTGTAAAATATATCGCACACTACTATTTAAATTACTACAGCACAAGAAAGTACTCAAAACGTCTAGCAAGTTATAAGTTATTTCCCACCATGGGCTCACGGAAAGCTGTTTTCAGACTTTCTGTTTTAATTCAATTTATTTTCTATTTTTAGTTTTCAATCTAAAAATATGGAAGACAAGGAAAAATATCGAAGGAATTGATAAACGTTTTTATTTGTCCCCTGTTCATTCTTTTGGCAGTCCCCTGGAGCATGGTTTGTTCAGATCAAAAATTCTTGCGTGATAGAGGTTCCATGGACCCATTTTCCTTTTCTGTCCTTGAGGGGAAAAGGCCCGAGATTTATATTTGACTTCCATCCTAAAATAGCCTAAGAAAGTAATTTATCACGTCATTTTAACACAGATAGATATTGTAGCCCAGTTCACCCTTCTTTTAAATTGTGAAAGATAACAGAATTAGATTTTATCGATGTGAAATTCATTCGTTCTTAAGCGTAAACCGTTTTACCACTTCTTCTACTGCTACTGCTCCTACTAACAACTTATCACAACATCAGACGACTCAATGCAAACACAGCTACACACGTTCCTCCTCTTTCCCAATTTTCTCTAGGTAATCACTCTTTGTCTCCTCCTACGAACCTACAATTTTCTTTGATTCTTTTCTTAAGGTTTCTTCCCGCTTCATTCGAAGACAACCTGCTTTCCGTTTGGCTCCAGATAGATGGCCAAATGCAGAATGTTTTAGTTTTCTTAAGGTTTCTTCCCACTGCATGCGGAAACAACCTGCTTTCCGTTTGGCTCCAGATAGACGGCCCAACCCATAATGTATTAGTTTTCTTAAGGTTTCTTCCCACTCCACTCGGAGACAACCTGCTTTCCGTTTGGCTCCAGATAGATGGCCAAACGGAGAGTGTTTTAATTTTCTTAAAGTTTCTTCCCAATCCATTCGGAGACAAACTGTTTTCCGTTTGGCTCCAGATAGATGGCCAAACGCATAATGGTTTAGTTTTCTTAAGGTTTCTTCCCACTCCATTCGGAGACAACCTGATTTCCGTTTGGCTCCAGATAGAAGGCCAAACGCAGAATGTTTTAGATTTCTTGAGGTTTCTTCCCACTCCATTCGGAGACAACCTGCTTTCCGTTTGGGTCCAGATAGATGGCCAAACGCAGAATTTTTTAGATTTCTTAAGGTTTCTTCCCACTCCATTCGGAGACAACCTGATTTCCGCTTGGGTCCAGATAGATGGCCAAACGGAGAATGTTTTAGTTTTCGGGGAAAAAACAAGTAGATAGATTCTATTAAGTGTTTTCACATGAGAATGCCATCCGAACCGAAATAATGTTTAAGAAAATGAAATATTTTGAGAAACTTGAAATTTAAAAAACTTACTGGTAGTCAACGCATAAAAAAAAAGAAATAAAAAAAAACCTGAAGGACAGAATATCACAGGCTGATAAAAGCAATGCAAATAGAATGGCTTCTGTCTCTTGTAAAATGTTTTGCCTCTTATATTTCAGGGTCTCTTAAAGTAGAGGCACTTGTGTTGGAGCCCCCCCCCTCTATGCTCTTACTTAGAGCATTTGCATACCATGCAGGTTTTACTGAGTTAATGTTAAAGGTCCAACGGACTTTGCTTCACATATTCCAACCAATCAAATGGTTTGAAACTTTGAGCACCTTTTGTAAGTTTGAAGCTAGGGCCCTATTTAATCTGAACTGATTTTATTCCCGAGATACATTAAATGTTAAAATCAAATACTTTCTTGTAAAGTTCATTCAGAATCAGCAATGCCTACCATCGATTCGAAGTGATCTTAGGCAAGTCGTGAGGACCTACTTAGGGAGTCGTAATAAGATATCTTTCCCTACCTTCATTATAAGATCTTGACTTCATAGTATCTAAGAAAAAAGAGAAATAAACCATTGTTTGTTACTAGTATGAGAAAAGCAGCATTCTTATCAGCTTATCATTTTGCCTAGGGAATACGTGGAATAATCTACTTCATTCGAGTCTGTTGTACTCCCAATAGTCCTTTTCTGCTACTTAATTTCTATATAGTCTGTCATCGACATTCTTTAAATATAGTTCCGGAAAAGATAATGGAAAAGTATATGAGGCCCCAAGGATGTAGTGAATTGCTGAGAAAAGGTAGAGCAAAGAATGACACGCTGTTTCTTTGAATGAAATAAAAACAATATAGAAAGAGAGTCTGATTTGCTATTGCTGCATAGTCCAGCCAGGCGCTACCCTTATTTGGACAAATTGATTTATTTATTTTTTTATTGATAGCTGGATGCTGGGGGAAAAAAATGAAATACTATTTCTTTAAATTAAAAAAAAACAATTTATTTGCTTATAGTTGATTGTTGTTTAACGATTTTTTTTTATTTCTTTAGTGACAAAATTTTGGTATTATGTTACCGTGAATGTATCATATTGGTAAATGTCGACCGGTGAATATCCGAAATACCTTTTTTTGTGCTTAGGTTTAGTCGGCGTTTCAAGTCAACTTTTTCAATTCTATGCTACGTTTGATGGTGACAAGTTAGGTTAGATTAGGTTGAGTTTATGTTGGGTTAGGTCAGGTTTTTAATCCATTTTCGAGACTTATTATCTAATTTAACTTAACCTAACTTTAACTTTTACCATCAAAGGTTGCATGAGACTGAAAAGGCTGATTCACAGAGTTAATTAAATACAAGCAGAGAAAAAGATATTTCAGACATTCACCGGTGAATGTCATCATTAACCAGATTTCGCACATTTACAGTAGCATTGACACATTTCGTGCATGTTATTAATTTTCTTGGTCCTGATATTCGATTAGGTTTTCCTGCATAAGGTATCTTCTATATTTTTGTCCTCCTATCGTTTTTTTTATATCCTGCTTAGTTCTTACGCAATTCCTAAACCTAAAAATGAGATAGAGACCGATAACTGTGAACAAAAATTCAGAATAAAACCTCTTTTACATGGATGAGGTGAAACTGGGATTTTCATTGTTGAATTAATTAAAAAAAACTTTTTCCATAAAATAAGTTTTTCAAAAAAAAGTAAAAAACTCCATTAAACCAAAAATGAACAAAAATAGAATCAAATAATCTACCAAGCATACAACTACCACAAATCAGTATTGATAAATAAATGAAACCCAAAACAAACAGAAATTAAAATAAGTGAAACTCAAAAAGAGCAAAAATTAATCTGAGTAGCGTATGCCTTATGCATACCCTACTGAGTACCTTATGCTTTCTAAAAGCCAGAGCATAATTTGTACTTTACTGAAAAAAAATCAAATGAATTTACTGACAAAAAATGTGCGTTGTCCGTTTAATATACATATGCTGATATTTATTCCTTAAATCTTAATTAATTTTTGATTTCTTAAAGTTATAAAAGTGAAAACATTTAGAAGAATTTTTTTCAGTAAAGTACAAATTATGCTCTGTTAAAAAGCATGGGGCTTAGAACCCTACTCATATTAATTTTTGCTCGTTTTGAGTTTGACTTAATTTAATTTCTATTTGTTTTGGGTTTCATTTATTTATTGATACTGATTTGTGGTAGTTGTATGCTTAGTAGATTATTTGATTCTATTTTTTATTCATTTTTGGTTTAATGGAGAAAAAATTATTCTGTGGAAAAAGTTTTTATAATTAATTTCTGTTTGTTTTATATTGACATAGTCTTTTTCAGGGAGAAATACTGAACCTATTCTAAAGTTAAACAACCAACCCTTCCATACAAACCTTAAATACCCCCTGAGCATAGCTTACATCCCTTGTCCCTAATCTCTGGGTTTTCTTTCAACCCCAAAAGCCTTGGTATGTGATATTTAGACTATTTTGAACAGAATGGCTATATCAAAGTTTTAATGAGATGCATTTCGGCAAAACACGATGTGTGTGTGGGGGGGGGGGAGGAGGTTAGCTACCATCCGATCACTTTGACTCTTAAAAAGAGCACTAGAGCGTCTGATTAGCAACCCAATTAGCCCCCTCCGAAGTTTGTATAACCACTCTTTCAATAAAAACCTTATATTTCCCCAGGACATAACTTACAACCATTGCCCCGACGGCTGGAGGGATTTTTTGTCTTCAAAAACATAATTTCCAGACCTTTCTGAAACGCTGAACAAAATAGCTATCTCAGAATTTTGATTGTAAGTGTTTTAAGAGATAATGGGCATGGGGGGGGGCATTTGCCCTCTGATCACTTTCGACTCATAAAAAAGGCACTAGTCCTCTCAATTTCCAATCGAATGAACCTTTTTGAAGCTAATACGACAAAAATTTCTATAAGAACCTTATGTGCCCCAAGGGCATAACTTAGGACCCTTGTCCTGAGGGCTATGGGGGGGCTGTCATCCTCAAAGACACAATGTCCAGACTTTCAACTACGCTGGACCTTTGAACTACGTTCAACAAAATGACTCTAAAAATTTTGATTAAATATGTTCGGGAAAATGGTGGGCATGAGTGGGGGTTACTTGCCCTCCAATACATTCGACTATTAAAAAGGGCACTAGTCCTTTCAATTTCCAATCATTTCAACACTTTCTATAAAAAACCTTATATCCCTCCAGGGAATAACTTACAACCCTTGCCCTGAGGGTTGTGGGGGTGGGTGCCATCCTCAAAGACATAATTTCCAGAACTTTAAACTATGTTGAACAAAATGGTCAACTCAAAATCTTGATTTGACGTGTTTGGGGAAATGGTGGGCTTGAGAGGGGGTTTGTTCCCCTTCAATCACTTCCGACTATTCAAAAGAATAATAGCTCTCTTAATTTCCAATCAAATAAGGCCTTTTTTAAGTTTCTACAACACATCTATCTGTAAGAAACTTATATGCCCCCAAGGCATAATTTACAACCCTTACCCTGAGGGATATGGGGGGGAGTTGTCATCCTTAAAGACCTAATTTCTTTAACTCTCGACTACGTCGATAAGAATGGCTATCACAAAATTTTGAATGGATGTGTTTGGGGAAACGGTGGGCGTGAGAGGGGGGTTAGTTGCCTTCCAATTACTTACTACTATTAAAAAGGGCACTAGCCCTTTCAATTTTCGAATAAACCCTTTTTGAAGTTTCTACTAAAACGCATTCTATAAAATTCGTATGTGCCCCATGGGCATAACTTAAAACCCTTGCCCTGAGGGGTGTGTGTGGGGGGGGTATTATCCTCGAAGATCTAATTTCCCAAACTTTCAACTGCGTTGAACAAAACAGATCTATGAACATTTTGATTGCATATGAAGGGAAATGGTGGGCGTGAGAGGGGGGATAGTCGCCCTCTAATCACTTTTGACTATTAAAAAGGGCACTAGCCCTTTCAATTTCAAATTAATCGAAACCTTTTTGAAGTTTCTACGACAACCCTTTCTTCAAGAACCTTATATGCCCCAAGAGCATAACTTACAACCATTGCCCTGAGGGGTGTGGGGGGTTTGTCGTCCTCAAAGACATAATTTCCAGAACTACGTTGAACAAAATGGATATCTCAGAATTATGATAGGATGTGTTTGGAAAAATGGTGGGCGTGAGAGGGGGGTTAGCTGCCCTACAATCACTTTCGACAATTAAAAAGGGTACTCGCCTTTTCAATTTCCAATCAAATGAACCCTTTCTGAAGTTTCTACGACAACGCTTTCTATAAAAACCGTATGTGCCTCCAGGGCATAACTTGCAACCCTTGCCCTGAAGGCTCTGAGGGGGTTATCATCCTCAAAGACCTAATTTCCGAGACTTTCAACCGCGTCGAACAAAATGGATGTCTCAAAATTTTGATTGCATGTGTTTAGGGAAATGATGGGCGTGAGAGGGGGGATAGCTGCCCTCCAATCACTTTCAACTATTAAAAACGGCACTAGCCATTTCAATTTCTAATTGAATGAGCCCTTTTCGAAGTTTTTACGAGAACGCTTTCTATAAAAAACCTTAAATGTCCCCAGGGTACAGCTTATAACCCTTGCCCAGAGGTCTGTGGGGCTCTGTCATCCTCAATGACCTAATTTCCAATATTTTCTGATACGTTGAACAAAATGGTTATCTAAAAATGTTGATTGGATATACTTAGAGAAATTGTGGCGTGAGAGAGGGGTTAGTTGCCCTCCAATCACTTTTGACTATTAAAAAGGGCACTACCTTGGAATTTCCAATTGAATGAGCCCTTGTTGAAGTTTTTGCGACAACGCAAAAAAAACCTTATATGCCCCCAGGGCATAAATTACAACCCTTGTGCCAACATCGTTCTTTACTTTGGCAGCGCTATTGCGCTGCCTATGATTAAGAAGGAAATATAATGGCATGATTAATTTAGAACTTTATTTTCTTTCAATTTTGAGGATACAAACTCAAGGAGCGAGGTGTCGAACTTGAAGATTCTTGAGGACTGAAAAAACCTCTACAGTTGAACTGTTTTGTAAGGTGGAATGGAGAAAAACATTCAGTAATTGTGTATTTTACGCTAGCTTCCATCCAAGGATTTTGTGTCTACGTCGACACTCATTTTTTGCTTTTACCTCTGCTTTTATAAGTTTGACTCAAAAGCACTGAATATCTTAAATCCTTGATTTGCATAAATATTTGCTGTGGAGGCGAAAGCTCATCCAATCTCCTAATGTGCTTACTTACAACAGACTTTGTTCTTTGAGCGTCGACGTTTTTTAAACTAGATATTGACCCAATAGAAGAAAATTAAGAAAACCCAATAAAGAAAATTTCTATTTAATACCCCAACCTCCTTTCTGACTGACTTTTCATCAAGCAGTTGCTAAGAGAACAAAAAGAGGGCTGATATAGAGGGCAGACTGGTTGATTGATAGACCTTTGGTTGTATTAAAAGTAACTTTTACATCATAATCAATCTTGAGTTTGCACTTTGCATCAATAAAGGTATTAAAGCTTCTACACCTTCTCTTCGCTTCTCTGATAAGATTTTTCTACACGATTTTAAGGGCTACTGTAGTGTTTAAGTATTCAAAATGTGGTTCAATCCCAAAGAAGTTGTATTATAAACAGTTTAAGACAAAAATAGTCAGAAATAAATATAGCAAAAGCTACTTTATCTAGAATAAGGCAAAACTATTCTTCGGAAGAGGGGGGGGGGGTCTCTCAGTTTTTTAACTCTTTTAGCAAAAGAGAGTTTTCGGCATTTGATCGCGTTTCTTGACTAACAACTAGTGATTTTTTTCACGTCAAAATAGCGTATATGTAGCTCAGGCTGATATTGATCAGGTAGGCAGCTTCACTTACCTTGGTAGTATTATTAGTAAAGATGGTAGGAGCAGTGAAGATATTAAAAGTAGAATAGCCAAGGCTCAGGGTCTTTTTTCACAGTTAAAAAAAGTCTGGAAGAATAGGAAGATAAGTCTACAAACCAAGATTAGAAAGCTACAGTAATGACAGTGGTCAAATATGGCTCTGAAGCATGGACGCCCGAAAAGCGGATGAATATTTGCTAGATGTTTTCCAGAGAAATTGCTTAAGAATTGTTCTGAGTACCCGACTGACGGACCGTATTTCAAACAATAGGCTATACGAAAAATGTGGTTCAATATTGCTCTCTGGGGCTTTAATGAAACAAAGGTGGAGGTGGCTGGGGCACGTTGTGCGGATGAAGGATGACAGATTGCCGAAGATTGTTCTTTTCAGCCAACCATCTGGGGCTAAACGGAAAGCTGTTCGTCCCCGTTTGGGGTTGGAGGACGTCATAAAGAAAGATTTAAAAGAAATGGGAACTTCGTGGGCGGGTGTAAAAAGGGAGGCTTTGAATAGATTGGGGAGGAGGAGGAGCGTGCGTAGCTGTGTTGGCCTCGGGCGGCTTGGTGCTGCGGTGAGTTATTAGTAGTAGTAGTAGTAGACTGATATTGATGAACAATGGTGTAGAAATAGAGTTTTGGTTACTATTCGTACATGTTGCTTTTTTACTTATAGTTCGTTACAACGAACCGTTTTATTTACCTGTTAGATAGAAAGAATCAAGTTTCCCGTAAGAGATTCGTCATTTTATGGAATCATCAATTATGTGGATTTAAATTAAATCAAAATAAGCTAGGGAAACAGTCATTTAAGTTCTAAGACATCATCTCTTGTTCATATTACGTAATACCAGCAATCTTAGCATGAGCCACTGACGCTAATTACCCAAGTTTGGAACTCTCTCTATTTTTAACGAAAAAGAACTGCACAGGGTAGGAACCGATCTCAATAAGCAAACGTTACTCATAAGATTAACCTTCCTACTAGAAACTAATGCATTTTTTAGTTTTAATTTTGAAACGTCTAAGTACTGGTACCCTTTCAGACAGTACTGGCTGTCTTATATAACTTTTAGCCTTGGTTGACACTGCTGGAAAATTAAAGAAACAAAAGATTCAGAAAGATAATTAAGAATAATAAGCGTTGAATGGATTTGGAAATTTATGTCTTATCAAAAATTAATTTGCGTTGTCTCTCAGAAAGAGAGACTAATCCTGAAAATTGAATGTTAAGCCAGTATTGCCAATTTACGAAAGTGTAAGGGGAGTAAATATTTTTTTGTGTTTGTCAATTGAGATAAAACAGAAACTGTGTTTTTCTAAATTATAAGTGTGTTTTTGCTCATTTTTATAAAATTAAAATACAAAAAAGGTAATTTCAAAATCTAGGAGAGCCACTTCACCGCCTATCCACCTTGTTATAAGCAGTATCAGCTCTGATATTAAGTAAAATGAGCCGTGGGAATAAATACAAAATAAGTGTGCCCAGCCGGAGGAGTGAGATGGCAGGGTTGCCAACAAAATATATTGGCCACTCTACAGCTAGGGCCCACAGTTATCTACTGGTATTAAATAAAAAAACAAATTTTTTCAACTAAAAGTAAGGAGCGAACAAATTTTTTTACGTTTATGAGGGGGTCCGCCCCCTCGTCAATACCAAGCTCTTTAAGCTAAAGTTCGAATTTTGTTCCAATTCTTTAAGAATGACCCCTGAATTACAAAGGCCGTTTATTTAGAATAAACAGCTCTTTTGAAAGTACTAAAAAAAAAACTTTAGCATAAAGAGTGAGGTTTAACGAGGGGGCTAAACCCCTTATATACGTAATGATATCTGTTTGTTTTAAGTTTTAATGTTGCTCCTTGCTTTCAGTAGAAAAAACTTCTTTTTTTATTTAATTTCTGATCGTTTTTTAAATAATACTGGAATCTGGTGCCCCCGTCATAGAAAATTTCCTTTCCCCATGTAAAAATTCCTCCATGGAAAGGTTCCGCTACGTAACCCCCTACCCCAATCCCTCACCAGAAAAAAAACTGAAAATGTCTATATACTTCTCAATAACCAATACTATATGTAAACAATGGGTAAAGTTCATAACTTGCACCCCTTTCCCGGGGACTGTGGGGGATTAAGTAGTCCTCAAAGACATAATTATTAGATTTTTGCGACTATGCTGAACAAAATGGCTATCTTAAAATTTTTATCGGGTGACTTTGGGAAAAATGAGCGTGGTAGGGGGCCTAGTTGCCCTCTTTGTTTTGGTCACTTAAAAAGGGCATCAGTACTTTTAATTTCTGTTCAAATAAGCCCTCTCGCAATATTCTAGGACCACAGGGTCGATACGATCACCCTTGGGAAAAAAAAACAAATAAACACGCATCCGTAATCTTTCTTCTGCCAATAAATACAAAATTCCACATTTCCAAAGATGTGGCTTCTATTAAGATTCTATGACTTTTAGGGGTTGTTTCCCCCTTTTTTTGAAAATAAGACAAATTTTCTCAGGCTCGTTACTTTTGACAAGTAAGACTAAATTTGATAAAACCTTTATATTTGAAATCAACATGAAAATCCAATTCTTTTCATGTATCTACTGGTGTCAAAATTCCGTTGTTTAGAATTTCGGTTACTATTGAGCCGGGTCCCATCTTACTTACAGTTCGTTACCAAGAACAGTTTGATACTTCGACGCATAGATTTCTTTGTTTTCACGTAATTTTTGCTGACCAGTAGTTCACTCCGTCACCAAAAAGTCAGAGACTAACACAAGTGCGCATATTCCTCCTCAGTATCAATCTACTAAAAGCTTTACTTTTTACCCTTCCTATGAAATTAAATTTCCTTTAAGTATTTTTTTATGACCTCTTCCCATTCTATTCGAGGGCGACTCGCTTTTTGCTTGGTTCTAGAAGGATGGCCAAAAATCAAATTCTTTGCCAATATGCCATCCCTCATTCTCAAAATGTGGCCTAGCCAACATAAACGTTTTTTTATTTTAATCCTAGAAAGTGGGATCGAACTTCTTTTCAAGGGCCATTTTACTAATCAGAATATTTCTAGTTTAGATAAAGAGAAAAATACTTCCAGCTTATATAATTTGTGTCTTTAAATATTATATTTGGAGATGTATTTCCCCCCATTCCCTCTGTGTTAATTAAAGATTAGCTTTTGATTTCCTGAAAGCATAATAGAACACAAGAAACATGGCCAGGATGTAAATACAGGTTTTTAATTTACCGATTGCCTTTCAGAGCATTTAAAATGGAGTCCCGTAAAAGATTTACATGTAAATGCGTTCTCTCGTTCTTGAGGCATTGGACCAACAAATTTGATGTTTTTGCCATATTGCTATTGTGTCGGGACTGTCACCCGCTTTAATACGTCCCCCTTATTTACGCTTCTCATAAACGTTTCTCATAGGGACGACGAAGAATAGGAAATGCTAAGGCTGGATTTTTAGGCTAGGGTCCTGGAAATTTGTAGGTAAGCAGTATGAGTGAAAAATTAGTTCTATGAGCTTAAATACTAGGAAAAATTCATTCCCAAGGATTGTACCCCCCCCCCCCCCGCCATGGCATTCTTCTACTCGAATGCTTCGCACGATCAGCAGAAACACAGAAAAGACGATCAGCAGAAAAGACAGGGTATTTTTCTAACAAGAAATGCTCCTGAATGCATAAAACGTCATTGCAGCAAAGTTGACTTTGAATGAGCGGGAGCTTGGTTAGAATACCACCATTGATA
Source organism: Artemia sp. Kazakhstan ARC1039 (assembly GCA_029168905.1). Classification (NCBI taxonomy): domain Eukaryota; kingdom Metazoa; phylum Arthropoda; class Branchiopoda; order Anostraca; family Artemiidae; genus Artemia; species Artemia sp. Kazakhstan ARC1039. The sequence goes on along the minus strand of JAQQPU010016956.1, from coordinate 4,586 downwards.
GCCCAAGAGGTTACCATTAGTTGAGAAAAGATCATGGACTTTTCATTAACTTTCATACTTCAGATCATTTTACGCTATAAATAGGTTGGTATAACTGTTTACATAAGACATAGAGGAAACTGTAGAGGGACTGTCCTTTCAATTTGCCTGATTTACGGCAGTGAGAGCAACAGACCGGGTTTATGTAAGTTTTAGCAACATGGTCATATTCCTGACAGTGAAAACAACATTAAATAGTGTATCCTCGGGCTACTATATAGCTTATTTGAGTGGGAAAATTTTCAACCATCACTTTCATGTTCCCGATTCGGCTCGTTGATGTTTCACTTCGAACGGCTTTGCAATACAAGAGATTGATCTAAAGTGGTCATTGATTTTGTTCATTGCTTTTTCGCTTAACTGGCAACAAATGCGTTGGTTATGTATATTCTCACGAAACGATGGAAATGGCAGAGTAAACCAGATACAATATAAGTCAGATGCACTTTGATCGAGCATAGGTGAGAACTGTATATTTGACAATTCCGTGTGAATACGAGCCTCTAACGACTGCAAAAAGAAACATCCAACCATCTTGGGGCTGCCATTTGGCAAAAGGCGAGGGGCTGCATCAAAGTAGGTCTAAGAAAGCGATGGAATCGACTTGTAATGGAGCTAGTGCTTCATTGCACTCAGTCAGATGCACTCTGATAGAGTATAGGTGAGAACTGAAGAACTGTAATAAGTGAAACAAATCCATGTCGATACGAGTTTCTAACGACTGCAAAAAAAAACAAAAAAACACATCCAACCATCTTGAGTTCAAGCTCCAGGCAAAATGCCAGGAGCTGTTTCAAAGTAGGTCTAATAAAGCCATGGAATCGACTTGCAATGAAGCTAGTGCTTCACGCTTGAGGTCATCCGTACCTACTGTTTTTGATGTATATTCATCCTGGCATTTCACCACTAACCTCTACTCTACGCTGGTTTCGTGCAGCCCGGTGTTGGGTGGTTGTTGTAGCCATAGTAATGTCCATTCCATGGAAGGTTCCGTTTCTATTGAGAATACGTAGTTTTTCTGCCACAAAGTGAATGAATCCGTCAATGGCTGATGTAATGTACTGTTTAAATCAAAACATCTTGTTAATTGTGCTTTCACCCCTTTTGACCTCACTTAGGTTCAAATAGTACTCACGGAGAAAATTTTTCAATTCTGATATCATTTTCCGTCTCCTCAGGCTCAGATCAGTAACAAATGTCCTTCAAGTCCTGAAAATACTGCAAAAACAAAAATGTGGATTTTTTAACCCTTCGACTTTGCTTAGGGGGGAATAAGATAGTAAATGAAAGCATTTTTTAAGCCTAATTTCATTTTGTGTTTTGGAGGTCAAAATAGTATTTTAAAAAATTAAATTAAAAAAAAAACCCAAGAAACCTAAATTTGAGTCTTCTCCCTTTCTCCTTTTTTCTGTACAAAATGGGGTACTTCACCAAGGAACTTCCTCACTCATTTTACATACGGTAATAGGTGTGTTTATTGGAGCCTTTCTCGGATAAAACCTTCATGTTGCCCAAATTCTAAGGTATTACGTGTTTTTTTTTCTTATTTTTCGTTAAGCCCACCCTGACAACACTTAGGGCCTAAATAACGTATTAAAATAGAGGAATTTTAAATTTTTTAAATTATTAAACGATTTCAAGGTCTTCCTGTACTTCAAATAGTAGAAAAATTTTAAACTTTTATTTAAGTAAAATTTTTATAAAATTTAAATTTAAATTCTTATAAAATAAAATTTTTAAATTTTTATCAAAATTTTATTTATATTTTATTTAAAATAAAAAATTTAATTTTTTAATTATTAAACGATTTCAAGGTCTTCCTGTTTCTGAAATAGTAGAAAAATCTTTTAAATTCAGAAATTTCTACACAAAGTTATGTTTGGAATTATTACCCCTCTGAGTGGACTAGAGTAGAAAAGGGGTAGCCTACTGAATGACTATGTTTTTTTCAGTTTTTATGTCATTTTTATTTTGACTAAATGTTAACATTAATTAATAGTTTTAATAGTTTGATAGTTTTAATCTTAACTCTCTTATTCACTTTAATTGTTGTTATTTTTAAGTATGACCCCTACTATGACTTAATTTCTGCTCAATTTAAGTTTGAGTATCCCTCTTCCCAATTTTCTTGAGAAACTTACTTTGCTTAGTCAATTAATACCAGATACTTTTCCATGGATCTGAAGATCCATGCTCAAGGATCCAACCTCAGTGGAAAATAGCTTTAGGGGAAGGCCAGCCAATTAGACAACTAGCCAAGCAAGCAAGTTTAAAATGTGGAATTATATTGGATGCACTAGAGACTGTCACTTATTAAACAGTTTATGGTAAATAACTGTAAGTAAGGAGCGACCCGGCTCAATAGTAATCAAAACTCTAAAAAACGGAAATTTTTATGCCAGTAGATACATCGAAAGAAGCAGATTTTTATGCTGATCTCAAATATACAAGTTTCATCAAGTTTATTTATACCCATCAAAAGTTACGAGCCTGAAAAAATTTGCATTATTTTCGAAAAAGGGAGAAACACCCCCTAAAAGTGATAGGATCTTAATGAAAATCAAACCATGTAATTAAGCGTAACAGAAAACCCTACTGTAGAGCTTATATCTGCAAAAATGCGGAATTTTGTATTTTTTTGAAATTTAAATATGTCTTGGAGGATAAATTAATCCCCCACAGTTCCCGGGGGAAGGGCTACAAGATATGAACTTTGCCCATTGTTTACATATAGTATTGGCTATTGGGAAGTATACAGACACTTTCAGGAGGGATTTTTTTTATGCCGGGAGGGGGGTAGGGGGAGGGGGTTACGTAGGAGGATCTTTCGATGAAGGATGTTTCCTGGGGGAAGGGATATTTTTATGAAAAGGGCGCCAGATTACCCAGCATTATTTAAAATACGATCAGAAATTAAACAAAAAAACATGTTTTTTTCAACTGAAAGTAAGGAGCAAGGTTAAAACTTAAAACGAACAGAAATTATTACGTATATGAGGGGGTTCGCCCCCAAGTCAATACCTCGCTCTTTACACTAAAGTTTTTTTTTAGGTCTTCCAAAAGAGCTATGTATTCTAATTAAACGGCCTTTGTGATTCAGGGGTTTGTGATTCGAACAAAAATTGGACTTTAGCGTAAAGAGCAAGGTATTGACTATGGGACGAACCCCCTCATATAATTAATAACATGTACATAATAAAAAACAATAAAAAAAAGAAGCGATACGGCTCAATAGTAATCGAAACTTTAAAAAACGAACTTTTGATGTCAATAAATATATCAAAAGAATTGGCTTATAACGCTGATTCAGCATCGTAATGAAAAAAGCTTCTCATTGTTCCAATTAAAAGAAAATAGTGTTTTACAAGTCGTTCTTAAAGAATTGGGAGAATATTTGAAAGTTATGTATATTTATTACTAATAAAAACGGTCTTAAAAAAAATTAAAAGTTCTAGTGTCCTTTTTAAGGAACCTAAAAAATTGGAGGGCAACTAGGCACCCTCCCCCGCCATTTCTTCTCAAATTCGTACGATGAAATTTTGAGAAAGCCATTTAGCCAAAAAAAGCAAAATTAATATGCAAATTTAAGTTTTAGTTCTTCATATACGGTTAGCTAATTTCAAAACTTGCATTAGTTCAAAAACATTCAGAAATTAAATAAAAAAAACAGGTTTTTTTAACAGAAAATAAGGAGCGACATTAAAACTTAAAACGAACAGAAATTTTTCCGTATATGAAGGGGGTTGCCTCCTCCTCAACCCCTCGCTCTTTACGATAAGTTTAAATATTCTCCTAATTCTTTAAGAATGACTTCTGGAACACTATCTTTGTTAAATTAGAACAATGAGAAGCTTTTTTCAAAAATTAATTAAAAACACTTTCCGAAAAATAAATTTTTCAAAGAAAAGTATAGGCCATTTTAAACTTAAGCTCAGCAGATACAAATATCTTTTAAAATTCAAACTCAAAACCACAAGAAATTACTATTAAAGAATAAATGAAACACAAAGCAAACAGATATTAAATAAACAATTATAGCAAAAACATACAACAAGTAATAATATAAATGAATAAATAGATCTTAAAGCGAGTAATGCTTAGATTTAATATAAATATCAAGCTTAAAACGAAAAAAAAATTTTCCTATTGAAGCATAAATGAAACTTAAAACGAACAGAAATTAAATGGACAATCAATGCAAACAATTATACAATAGATATTAATGTAAATTAAAAATAAATCTTAAAACGAGTGAAACTTAAATTGAATATGCAAATCAAGGTTGAAACGAACAAAAATCACCACAAACAAGAGTTTGGGTATGACCTCCTTCTGTCACTGTAAAAGTCTAAAACCTACTGCGTCATTGGCATCCTTCATCTGCACAACGTGCCCTAGCTACCTCAACCTTTCTTTCATTATAGCCCTAGAGAGCGGTATTGAGCCACATTTTTCGTATGGCCTATTGTTTGAAATAAGGTCAGTCAGCCGGGTACCCAGAACAATCCTTAAGCAATTTCTCTGGAAAACATCTAGCAAATCTTCAT
>JAQQPU010016954.1:6260-19274 GCA_029168905.1 Artemia sp. Kazakhstan ARC1039 | reverse complement strand
TGTAGGCTTGCAGCAATGAAAAGGTGTAGCTTATTATATCGGCATTGTTTATATACATTTTTCTGGAAGGAGGGGGAAAAGGGAGAATTAGAATAAATATTTTGTAAGTGACCAGATAACCAACAAGTCCTTGAATTTAATATGAAATAAAGCGCTTCAAGTGTCTGTTGGTCTGTCTGTGCAAACTTAAAGGGACGGGATAATTGAGCAGAGACATGGGTAGTTGACTCAAACCTGGCAGCAGAAGTGCAAGAATCGATATGTGGAAGGTTAGAAAATAATTTCTTAAGGCCACACTGCTCTACCATTAACGGAAAATTAAGAGAGAAAAGCGTGTTTAATTTAAATACAGCAGTGGAACAAAAAACGAAATGAAATTAAACAACAACGAAACATTAATTAATAAAAAAATCCTAATATTTTCTATCTCCCGTGTGTTTCGTTTGCCATTCTTTTCGATGTTTTTTTTTTTTTTAAACTGTTTTTTTTTTCTTTAAAGTTGTTTTTTTCCCTTGAGAAAGACTCCCGGACGTGGAGCTGAAATATTCAGATTTTCTTATTAATTAATGTTTTTTTATTATTATCATTTCATTTTTGTTCTACTGCTTTATTCAAACTAAACCTGTTTTTCTCTCTTGGTTTCTCGTAAGTGGAAGGTTAGGTGGTAGAGTGATATCAGGAAGCGATGAAAAACAAAAATGTGATACCAAGAGAATTTAAGAATCCATAGATTATAGCGTAAAGCTGGGCTGTTTTGCCATGTTTTATACTGTTTTCGACTTTGGGGGGGGGTCTCACTCACACCCGATGTCCCCCTCTCTGTGCGGGCTCGTGGGTGGTTTAAGCAGCAATGCTGGAAAAATATTGACTAAGCCAAGAAATATGTAGGTTATGTTAAGTCCTGTACAATCTTCATTAAGTTGTGGAGAACTTCATTTTGCTTGGATTTCCCACCTTGGTATGCCTTATTTGGTAGTGTGTTGTCGTTTCAATAAAACACATTTACCAAGGAACTCATTACGAGCTTTTTCAATTAATATTTTTTGACGTTTTTATTTCAAGATAAGTATTTTATCCAGCTGCAGCTGTCATTTACTTACAAATTTTTTGCAACATTGATGCCTTTTTCGGTTGTTCAAGGGCTCTATTGATCAACTACTTTTGCGCTTTTAAACTTTATGCAGCGTAAAAAATTCCTTATTTTACAATCTCAAGTTAGTATCACCAGTGAGCCCTAATTTGTTTTTTTCCCAACAACGCTTGATCTTACTGCAAATGTTGTAAATATTTCAAACAAGATTAATAAACTTGCCGAGTTTACTCTGTAATGTTCAAATAATATTGGAAAAAAATCACAATAAAGTAAAATTTGGTAGTTTACAACAAATGATTTCGTAATTTTTGGTAAAACCTGTGAATTTACTACAAAACATTTTCTAAATCTGGTACAAACTTGACTTACTTGACATAAAGCTCTTGCTCGGCATTTTCACCAGGTTAGAGGAAGCCAGATGTCAGATAGTCTTCTAGTGTCTTTTAATGGGTTAGAGATTCATATGGGGTTAGTGTTTGGTAAGTGAGTCGACCTCGAATGACATCCACCTATCTGGTGTGTGGTCTTCTTATGGTGCACTTTTATCCATCTGCCAGTTAAAACAACAGCGAAGATGATTCGGGCGAGAGCTTATAGGGGCAGATGAAGTAGATGGCCATACCAACGTAGCGAGCGAGACACCTGCTACATGAACAGGGGTGGTAATTTGAAGGACCGGAGAATTTCCATGTTCCGTACCGTGTCGAACCATCTGATGCGTTCAATTTTTGTGTTTCATTGGGATGGCACAAACTTTCGCTAAAATTCGGTAAAATTTCGACTTCGCAACAGACTTCGATTATTTGCTCAGGTCGGTTGTTGAATGCTAGGCAGTGGTACCAAGTGAGGCCTCGAGTGGAGCAATAGCTATTTACCAGGTTTTTTTTTTTACGAAGCTGGAATTACAATGTTAGCAATTCCTCATATTTCTAATATATGACTCCAAGGCCACTCTTTGTCGGAAATCGGACAGTATTTGCGAAGTATTGGAAAAACATGTTTTAGTTTTGGACTTCATATTGTAATGCTAGCCTTGTGATAAACAATCTCAGCAGTGGCGCACTCAGAAAATAATTATGGGAGGCGGTTGCCGACTGGAGGTTACTTGGGCCAACCAACGGAAAAATTTAAAAATTCCCTATAAAAAACGGTATTTTAAGGCATTACTTTAAGTTCATTTTAGCTCTTTGAATGCAAGTTTTGAGTAAGGACTAAGGAATGAATGGTAAAACCGAGCAGATTAAATAAAACTTAAACACAGAATGTAATTTTTTCTCGAGGGGGGGGGGGGGTCCAGCCCCTTTTTGCCCCCCCCCCCCCCCGTGGGTGCACGCCTGAGTGGCAGAACCCTTGAATACGAGCTATGCTGGCATTTTTAAGCCATTTGGAAAAAAAAACACCGGCTACATAATGTATTTTGTTTTAGGATAGTCCTATTGTAATATTAGTGTTGTATTTGTGACCTGTGCTTCCAAAAATTCTCAAATACAAACTTTGTCGGAATTCAACACCATTTGAGAAGTTTGTAATTACCGAGTTTTGATTGTTAAGCCATTTGGGGGAAAACTTAGGCTACATACGGTACTGTATTTTGTTTTGGGATTATCATGTTGTATTTTTAGCATTTTAAACCTATTCACGGAATGTTTGGATTTGATACAAAATAGAAACTAATCTAGATTTCTGATTGCGAGGATTTGATCTAGGTGAAATTTTCGGGTGGATAATTGTGGAACGGGAAGCTATATAAGTCCCTGTATGACGAGGAGTTACGTGGGTAGGGAGCTGAGAAGCCTGCGTAAACTAGATATTAAAACAATCTAGAATTCTTGGTTTAAAGCTCTAAATAAACCGATATCTGTTTTGCCCCTTTCTTAAAGGTACATGTAATGGCCCAAGCGCAAACAATGTTTTGATTTGAAGATCAATTAAATAATCGAGACGTATAAATGTTGTTATGTTGTGGGTTTGTTTTGTCTAGTTAGGTGTTTCTCACTTCCTTAATTTCACACGATTATTGTTTGGGTGGACCGCTGCTGAGGTTCTATATCCGTCTAGATAACTCTTCAAAATTCAAACGGTCCTATTTTAGTCTTTTTTATGACCATATAGAAGGTACTGAATATAAAATTTTGGATTTAACAAAGGTAAAATAGACACAAGAAATGCGTTGTCAAAATTTATTCTCTGATGACTGTGAATGCATTATTCCATGTCTATTCGTTTTGATTGTAAAATGCCATTACATTAAACTTGTATAAGCAAATTGGTTGATTTTTCATAAGTAAAGCAGCTGGATTTGCTGCAAAAAAGGTTATAAAAACATTTCTTTTCATGTTCACTTCATCATGTTTACTTCATAAGTAGATAGTTAACTGGTGAAACAAATATCTTTGAAACTAGCCTCGCCTGACCTTCTAATATTATTTTAGCCGTAACTATTTAGCCATTGAATTTTAGTCATACTCTTGGCTGGTTATTTTAACTTTTGGTTGTCTTTACTGCCCTCATTGTAGCGCATGTTAGTACAGTTTTCGAGGAGTCGCCTATTTTCTGCAACCTGGTGTCTATTTCGAAGAGTTGTTCTGCCATGCATGGGGTATTTTGTACCCTTTGTGGCATAATTCGTACAAGCGCTTCCTAATAACGTACTGCGCTTCGTTTAGAATGCTTATGGCACGTAAAAAGTTTGAAAGGGGATGGGCAATTTATTGGTCGAAGGGGGGGGAGTATTTGTTGATAGGCTGATATGGTTCCAACGGTTTTGACCGCCCCTCAGTGTTGCATTAAAAGATATTTTTTTACACCTTGCTTTTTTACCATTTAATTTTCTAACCCTATGGTTTATTTATTTATTACATTAAAAATTATTTATTTTTCGTTAGTTTAATTAAGTTTTAGTGCAAAATATTAGCATTTAAAATCTTAAACTTAAAGCCAGGGCTGTTACGTATGGAAGGGGAGGGGGGCGCCCTCCCCCAATGTTTTTGGTCGCCCGGTAAAAAATGAAGTCGGTAAAATAGTGGCGTTTCGTGCAACGATTTTTCTGACGCCGCTAAATTTCTTTCTTCGGTTCAATAAAGAAAATGAAAACACTGACATGTCATCTACAGAAATTTCGAACTTGGTCAGTAAACACAGCAGTTTTGCCGACTCCGGCCGTGATATTACAGATGGTGCCACAATTTTCCATTTGGTTAAATAAACAACATTAAAATAGTGGCATTATATGTACCGAAATCTGAATCTCGGTTGGTGGCAGCGGTTTTACCGACTCCTGCAGTGATTTTACGTATTGTATTCGAAACGAACATTATGCTAATTTTTGAAAAAAGCAGTCGGTAAAAATGACCAGCTAGTTGGTAAAATCTCTTGCCCCCCCCCCCCAAAAAAAAACAATTTGGCTAGTAACAGCCCTGCTCAAAGTACATAGCCTCTGCTGACACTCAGGGAGGAAATGTAATGAGGAAGGTATGCAGGAATTATGTTTTGTCGTTTTGAAGTAAAATATTAAAATTATTCTGCCACTGGAACAATTCATGATTTTTTTGGTTTTCTTATTTTTAGTTTTTCTTTATTGAATAATGGTTTCCACATCCGATCCTTTTTGTTTGAGCTGAGAGCCTGTATTTTTGTTCTGCTTCCTTTTGAAGCCTTATCAACAGTTCTAAATTCTATTTTCTCAAAAATAGCCTTCTTAGAAATTCCAAGTTTTAGCACTGTTGGTGATTATGGTATAGTTTCTACAGCACAAGCATTTTTTTTTAATCAAATTGTGGCGTTTTATGCTCTTTCCACCTCTTTCCTCCACGGTGGCGTGGGGTGAACTTCAGGACCCAAAGTAGTTGTAACTTGCGAATGTCTAATCAAATCAAATCTAAAAGTGGAATTTTTCCTTTTCCAGGAGTTTAGTTTATATTGTAGTCTGATACTGTACAACAAAACGCAAGTCCTGATTTTCGGTATTAATGTTTTTAAAGAAAAGACTGTTAAATTTGAGACTGGTATAGTGATGTCTCGATGGATATTGGTTGAGAATCACAGTTCTAGAGTAAGTCAACAACGTCAACGTCGAATCAATAAAAAATCCAATATTATCCAAGTGGTTTCAGACTAATTTTGAAAAAAAAATCCATGACAGTACTAAAAACAATATGCTAGTTAAAAGGCCATTGTTGCAGAAGAGTAGAACATCCCAGTCTGACAATAATGATCACAGTAGTTGCTTGATAAAATGACATCAGAAAATCAAAGAACAATGGTAAAGGCGAAAAAATTGATTACCATAAATGCAACTATGTAAAAGAATTGAATTATTAGTTAATCATTCAATAGAAGATAGCTTGTCTTAAGATAAATTCTTCCTTGTAAGAAACCCAGGATATGCCCCAGCTTCAAATAAATTTTTTTAACGCGCTTAAAATAGTTTTAAGATAATAGCTTTTCAGTCGTAAGCGCAATTTGCTTAATAAATTAGTGAACAAAACAAGAGATTAAATAGAAGATTAGGGCAAAAGCGGAAAAGGAAAATGCAGTAGTAACATAGTAAAGCTTCGTTTTTCTCATCCAAAAAGTTCAAAAACAAAGCCCCCTACCCACCAAAAATAAAGCAGTACTAGTAGTGGTAGCAATGAAAGTTTCAACTTAATACCCTTAACCGTTTCTAAGATATTACAGATACACCCTTTTGATACCCTGGATGCATATAGTGTGTTTTGATTTATTTCAACAATAGGTAAAATAATATACATGGGCACAATTTAATGAAACTGAAATAAAGGAATATAAGAGGAATTATATTTCTAGTCAATAGTCCTGCTTAACCAGAATAAGGTTCAATGAGAAAATATTAATGTCTACTTGAATCAAATAAATATTAAGGGACCAAGTATAATAAGGTCGATATGTCAATTAAATAGTTCTTTAAATCTGAGCTAGGACGACACATATATAGCTCAGAAACCTTTTGCTCTGATATTGGGAGACAATAACAGCAAATTATAATTAATTCCATCTTTTGACTGGCCACAAGGAAATGCTACAAGGAAGGGTTGCAGGGACCAACTGGTAGCTGACGGTTCAAAATTCTGATTACAACAATTTATGTTATTTTGAACCAACATCGCGTAGTATCCGCATGCAGCTTATTTGAAAGGTAACCAAAATTTCGAGTGCCCTTTCAAGTAACAACAAAGATCGAGCCAAAGTAAAGCTCATATCTCTACCATCTTGGGCTGTATCACAACACTGTTGGTCTGAAAAAAGGCCAAAATGCCATCGAGAGAAAGCTCTGAGATAAATATCGATGAAACTATCCGAGAGCTGTTTGCAAGGCCTCCCAGTCTCAGAGTCCATGCTACTCTGCAGTGAACATTTAATCTAAAACATATTTCTGTATGTTTTTTTAGTCTGCAGAGCATAAATGGTTATTGTAGACCGTTTACACAGCTATACAGTATTGAATAGTTAAGCAGTCAGCTACTAAAAAAGTGGTGAGAAAGTATATTCAACTTGTAAAAAAGAATGGCAACCTATGGACAATTCCAACTTCGAGCTACAAGGAAGATGCTACAAGGGAGGACTGTATAGTTAGATCCGTAGCTATTCCTATTTGTTTATGATAACAGAATGGGCTTTGTAAGGTAAAGGTGCTAAATCTTAGATCTGAGGTAGGACAACTGATATCTGGCTCAAATTTCTTTATATCTGTATGGTATGGGCTAAAATGCCGTCTTACAGATATTTCCAATAATATTCAGCTCAAATTTCTTTAGATCTACAAGGCTTGGGCTGCAGTACCTGCTAGAGACAGATGCCACTTTTGACTTTTATTTTACTTACCTTTACTATACCACTTTTACTGTGCCTGAACGATCATTAACAGTAGCCCAGAGGTTTATCAATCCATTATACTGTGGAACTCCATCCCTTCAGATGTTCCTCTATCTCTCTCCGCGAAGGCAGTTTCTCGGTGGGTCTCGGTTGGTCTCCCTCTTTTATTTATTTTTTTCCTTTTATCTTTCCCTATTATTTCTCCTTTAATTTTTAATTCTATCTCAACTCATATATCTCTCTTCTCTTCTTTTAAAGTTATTTTCAGGAACCTAGTCTTCGTCTTTTCTCTTATTTTTGTTTCGTGTTCTAAGGACAACTTAATCTTTCAAGTTTTCTGTACTGTATTGGTTGTTGTTCGTTCCTATTATTATTATTATTATTATCATTATTATTATTATTACCTGTTTTTTCTTTAAGTTTTGTTTTTCTATATTCTAGTGTGTATTCTCCTTTATCTTTATTTTGTATGTATTTTTGTGGTAGCGTGTTGCTTATGGTTCTTTCAGTGTTTTATTATTGTATTGTGTGGCCCACAACAAGTCAAGCTCTTGGGCCGAATAACCGTTTCGCGTTTGTAATATTGTTTTAGTATTAATAAAATGATTGCAACATAAAGAAAAACGAGCAAAATTGGGGTTTTTAAAGGCCAAATGAAAAAACCAAAACTTTTTTTGTCATTTTACCTTTAAAAACCCCATTTTTGCTCGTTTTTCTTTCTTTATGTTATGTCAGGCCAATGTGGTTTAAAATTTTTCATAAAATGATTGATTGATGACTATAAGGAAAAAAAAACCATAGTTTTCTTATTTTCTTTGTATCACATTATGAAGTGCGGAAGGGTAACAAATATCCGGCTTAAACCTCCTTAATCTCCGAGAGTGGACTAACCTTACCAGTGTGCAAAAATTTAGAAATTTTACCATAAAGAGCAAATATAATTTGTCTTACAGCCAATGCATATGACTTGGATTTGAAGAAGGAATGTATATCCAGTTGAAACCAGTTTAATCTCAAATACATACCATTACCTGTAACTGCAAGACTCAAAATAAAACTGCATGCCTTTTCTATTGTTCACCAAACGGCTTAGTAGTAGCAGTAGTACTAGTATTAGAAGCATGATTAAAACCAAGCTTAAAAGTGATTCCCTTATTTTTTGATATGGGAGCTCAAGACTTATAGTCTATGGTTTCAGCCCATTACAACCCGATTGTAAATCTTTGATTTTGCTTTTCCCAGTAATTTGGCCCCTTCTTTTAGTAAAATATTAACCTTTGGTACAAAAATTCTAAAAAATAACATGACAAAAGGAAGTAAAACACAGATCATGGTCCTATTTTACTATTAGAATGATAAAACAAGGTAGTCGACCAAGAATTAAATGGTTTAAGTATATGCTGTAAGAAAGTCGACCAACAATTTGATGGTGTAAACTATGTCCTATGTTGAAAAAACTCCTTAGTCCTTTTGTTGACCAATCAACTGGCATCTGAGTATTTTAGCAATAAGGGAAAAACTTTAAGATTTCAATGGTCTAAGACAGGGGTTTCCAAACTATGGCTCGCAACCCACCAGTGGGTCGCGAGCGAATATTGAGAGCCAGAATTATAAGTTTTACCAATATGAGTGAAAGACTGTTAAAATGAGAAACACGACTTAGATAATGTTTTTATTACTTACACAAGTACACTGGAAAGTTATTTTTACAAAGTTATTTCAACGGGAAGGATGTATTTGTTTCCGATTTTTCTTCATAATAGTTTTAGCATCAGCTTCAACTTTAGTTACTTTTAATCGCAGTGAGTTTGATATATCCAATTTATTCTGTACTTAGTTTTAATGTAAACCATAGCCGAAAATGTGGCCTCGCATAGATATAGGCTAGGAAAGAGGAGGAGCTTTATGAAACAGGTAAGAATAGTTATCAGTAGCTGAGAACTAAAATTTCGATAACTGTTTATGATTAAAACTATTTTTCAGTAATGTATCTTGTGATGAGTTAATGAGTTCTTTACTTGTTTTTGTTGACGCACTAGTTGGTAAGTCGTCTTGATATAGGTTACGAATCCAACTGAACGGATCAAACTTTTTCATCTCTTCCCCAAAATAATCGTCAAAATTATTTTTTTAATAGCGATAAATGACTGGAAATTCCTGACCGAACGTTCATCTTAGGCTGCACTTGGTTTTCAATAATAAAAGTTTCAAGTGTTCAAAACGATCATACTTGCCATTATCAATGCAATTTTTCCACAGCCTAAGTTTTTTTTATGAACACTCAAATTTTATCGTGAACTGCAAAAATATCTGATCCGTTTGCTTAAGGATGCCGTTTGCTTAAGGATGCTTAAGGATTGTTCGGGTACCCGGCTGACTGACCGTATTTCAAACAACAGGCTATACGGAAAATGTGGTTCAATACCGCTCTCTAGGGCTATAATGAAAGAAAGGTTGAGGTGGCTAGGGCACGTTTTGCGGATGAAGGATGACAGATTGCCGAAGATTGTTCTTTTCGGCCAACCGTCTAGGGCTAAACGGAAAGCAGGTCGTCCTCGTCTGGGGTGGGAGGACGTCATCAAGAAAGATTTAAAGGAAATGGGAACTTCGTGGGCGGGTGTAAAAAGGGAGGCTTTGAATAGATTGGGATGGAGGAGGAGCGGGCGTAGCTGTGTTGGGCTCAGGTGGCTTGGTGCTGCGGTGAGTCATTATTATTAGTAGTAGTAGTTTGAACCTTGCAAATACGTTTCATTTGCATTTCATTTCATTTGGAAGAAGATATCCTTCAAATGAATGAGTTTTAGAACGAATTTCCCGTCCAGTAGATGTGTAACATGTTTAATTTTTCCTTCCAAGTAAATTGTAACTTCATTATGCAATTTCACTAATCCTGTCAGTACTTTTCCCCTGGATAACCAGCGAACTTAAGTATGCAGAAGAAGAGATGTATCACGGCTATCTATTTCTTCACACAGTTTTTGAAAAAGGCGGGCTTGTAAGGGTTTCGTTTTAATATAATTTACAATTTTCTCAGCTGTATTTACCTTGCTCTTCACGGTAAGATTCCAAGCATTTTTAAAAGTTTCTTATTCTAATTAAACGACCCTTGTGTTTCAGAAGTCGTTCTTACAAAATTGGGACAATAAATCACACTTTTTTCCACTAGGAAAATTTTCCCCATGAAAACCCACCTCAAGCCAAATATCTCCCCTTCCGAAAAATGTCTGACGCTTCCAAATAAAAAATAATATACGTAAACAATGGGCAAATTGTATAACTTAAATACGTATTCCTAGGAGCTGGGGGGGGGGGTTATTTTATCTCAAAATGCTTGAAAATTTTGAAATCATCGGGCAATGCTTTGAAAACCAGTACTTTTTTATGAAGGCTACAGTGTGTCTACAAGGCACACGGACTTTATTTGAAAACTCTCGTAGCCACACTGCTATTTTCCTCGCACACATCCCGCCCACCATTAGTGCATATACCGACACAGTTCTTGCACTGTAAAGTTTGTTTTTTATATGGGAATCAATTGCATTAAAAATTACCTCAGTAGTTCCACGACTTATTGGCTTGCAAAACAAGATATCTTCATGCACGTCGTTCTGCCATATATAACGCACAAAAACAAGCAGTTGAGATTGGCCTTGCACGTTGGTAACTCATCTAGTTGTAGAGCATAATATTTACTATCTCTTTTCTCTAAGGCAGCAAAAAGGTGGGTCCCAACATTAAAAATTTTTGTTAGATGGGTCGGAGCCAGTCAACTTTGGGAACCACTGTTCTAAGAACAATGTAGGAACATAAGTTTGGATCTGATGTGGGACAACCATTAATCAGCTCAAACCTTCTTTAATCTGCATAGGATAGGCTACAATGCTGCCCTACAGGCTATTTTTAGGCTCAGTCTTTTCTTGTATATCATGTAGGAGAAAATTGTAGGAGAAAAATGTATCCTCCGCGGATGGGGGTACCAAAAGAATTTTTTGTTTGGAGAAGACCAACAGAAGATTTTTTGTTCGGAAAGCTCAAGGTTTTTTCTAATCTGTATTTTTAACACCAATTTACAAGTTGGAGAGATATTTTTTAGTTTTTAGGACGAATGGTCTTTGCTCATGCATTTTTAGGACTGCTTTAAAAGCTGTAGAATTACTTCAGGGAAGGGGGAAATTAAAACCTGGTATCTCCCCTCGATGTTGCCCTGGTTGAAAAAGTCAACTTTTCAAGAAAAAAAACAAAACAATCTTTAAGACCTCCGTATCGGTAAGGAATTTAATGTTTTTCATTTTCCATTTTCCATTTTAATTCTTTTTCCCATTTTGCATTTCTTTTTTCATTTCATCGTTAATATTTTTTTTATTTTCTAGTGATCGGCTACTGGATGAATTGGCAAGAACTAGGGATCTATTAGCTCAGTGTTTATCAAGGGTGAAGCAATTAGAGTTATTACAAGTAATGTCAGCTGATGAAGAGATCCCTCACAGAGAAAGGTAAATACCATCTCTGTATTTCATTGTAATATTAAGAGCATCTAGCTTTTAAAAATTATTATATAAAAAGATTCATTATTTTGTAATTCTTTTTTTAATGTCAGGTTTCCCGGCGCTATCGTCTGGGGATCTCTGATTCTCCTCGTGATTATTTTTGTATTTCATTTTAAATGTTTGGTAAACACTTCTCATAGCAATTAATAGAAGATGCTTTCAGTGAAGTTATTCTGAAACTCCGTTTTTGTTTGGTATTTTACATACAAAATGTAAAATGAATTTATTTCTAGTACTATTAATACCTCACTACAGCACGAAGCCGCCTGAGGCTAAAACTGGCGCACAGGTTCCTTCTTCAATTCACAGCTTCATTCTTTAGCCAGGCGCGCAATTTGCTATGGGGCAGGAGGAGGGAAAATACCCCCTTCATACCCCACTTTGCCATCCCCCAGCTGAAATTTAGCGTCTTCAAAAATTTCGTCAAAACTAAGATAGGCCTGCATAATTCAGGCATCCACAGAAACAGATCAGTTTTCTTTAATATACTATTGCCTTTATGGTACTATATGGTTTATTTTTCACTTTTCAGTTGGTTCATTTTCACTTGACTTGGGAAAATCCGCTCCAGCTTTGCCCCACAGGATTTTGACGAAATTACGCCCCTGTCTTTACTCCCTCTCATGAACTTCAAATTTCCTTTAAATTATTTCTTATGACCTCTTGCCACCCAATTTGGGGACGAACTGCTTTTCAGTCAATTGAAGACCTCATTTTCTAAGATTTAATTGAAAAAAAAGAAGATTTCTCCCATTTTCATTAGTAGACTAGATTTTCGTCCTAATCAGTAAAGCCAAATAAAACAGGGATTCAAGGAAACGAGTTAAATAGCTGATGCAAGAAGATATGTAAGTCCTCTTTTAAGTGAACCTGTCTATGTTCTCGTAAGTCTAGTGGTAAGTCTGGTGGACCAGTCTAATATATATTCACATATATATGAACAATTGGTTATGAAAATTAGTAATGAAAGGCAAATAGAATAAAGAAAATAACCTAGTGTTTAGGGTTTTTTCTTCCTCTTCTAATCACCATTCAATTTCAGGGCCTGTCTTCGCCAGACACAAATATGTTCTATCTAAGGATCTTTTTAAGGATCCTACCGTTTTTGCTGGATAGACTGATATTTGACGGTTGTCCCTAAGGGGAAGACCTTCTAATTGTTTTTTAAATTAATAAAATAACGGAAAAACAAACAGCTATAAATTGTGTTGCTAGATTGTTTAGACTTTGTAAATATCGATGGTTCGATTCCATCTTTGGGTCCTTTTTTCAGAGGATACAAAATAATCCTGTAGTTTATCCTGTAGCTAATTTTGTAATAATGCTGTAGTTTAGCTCTACCAATAATTGTTTGTAGTGCGTTTGATGGCTAATCACAACTGTTTGAGTAATGGCTAATTACAACTATTTGAATCATGGCTAACTACAACTATTTGAGTCATGGGTAACTACGACTGTTTGACTCATGGATAATTACAACTGTTTGAGTCATGGATAATTACAACTGTTTGAGTCATGGCTAATTACAACTGTTTGAGTCAT
>JAQQPU010016953.1:0-10785 GCA_029168905.1 Artemia sp. Kazakhstan ARC1039 | reverse complement strand
TTACTTCTAATTTAGGCCACACATCCACTCCTGGAAGTTTCGTTCAAGTAGTGGTTGAATTCTTTGAGTAGATCTAAATTAATAATCTTGAATTGGGATACCTCCATTTTCTTCCAAAAAAATCTCAAGTTTGTGTAGTCTATAATGTTACCTCGTCTGAGCAGTAGAAAAGAGTCAACTTCAGTAAATTAAGAAATTGATAACTTTAATGAGCAGATGGCAAACAAGATATATTTCGAATGCTGCTGCTTCATGCAGGCTTGAAAAGAGGGGGAAATAGCAAGGAATGTAATTGCAGCGTATTTGGATAAATAATTTTTGTTGGAAACTATTCAGCAATTAAAAAGCAAAAGACAAATTGTTTTACCGTTTTGAATTAAAAGAGCCAATGAGAATGTATAGCCTAGGGTCTATGACATCTTTCCGTGGCTCTGATTTTGGATTAATTATTGCACCAAATCAGTGTACTCAGAATCTATCCTCTGAATATTGAAGACCAGAAGTTAAATTATAAAAGAACAATGTGATTAACCGGGGGCGTATACCCAGGCGTTTGGTCGGGGAGGGTGTGGTCTAGACCAAGGACATGCCCAAGAGAGGCTTTGAGGCTAGTGCCCCGCCCCGTAATCCTATTTTTTTCTTGGCACTTTTTATTTAAATTATCAAGTAAAATTAGTTAGTTTTCTGTGTTATATGGTCTCCTCTGTTTGATTTTTGCTATTCCCTTCGCCCGGAGGAAGAACCTGGGCATGAACTTTGGCTTGATAGCAAAAAATTTTTGTCAATGATAGACAAGATTGTATTGGTCACTCCCACACTAAATCAATAAGCCAAGGCAGCAATTATCTCTAATTCTGGCCCTGGGCAGAATAGTATAAACTGGTAAAAATGGTGTCCTTAGTAACCAATGTAGTCTTGGTGGTCTTATAGGTAATTTTGTCGAATACTTCGATTTACAAATTTGAAGGTGGTTGGAAGAGTTTTACAGAGCAACATCTTTAAGCTACATGCAAAAGAGTGATAATAGGTAAAGCATTGAAACAGAATATTCTTATAAAACCTCTTAAATTCATTATGAGTCTCTGTGGAGTAAGGCTTTGCTCATCGTAGTGAACAAAATAATACTGTAAAACACTATGAATAGCTACAATGATGCCTGAAATCAGTTGCTGCTTTTTTGTTCATTTATAATACTATGAGTGTATTCCGACTGTTGCAAAGCCAGTCTCAATAACCATAAAGAATTAGCAGTATCTGACTGATGTCAAATCTCTACCTTCAGCCAATAAATGAGAAATAGACAATAGTAGGATTTTATACAGTTACAGAAATGTATTAAGTTCAGAAATTGCATTTAAAGGATTTAATAACTTAATTACACAAAAGAAAATTTAGGTCCTTGGTCCACATTTGTTAGAATATCCATCTCTTTTTTTGCATGACTGGAAACATCTCTCAGAGTATTTAGATTTGAAAATCCCTTAAACACTGTCCAAGAATTCTAAGGTTTTATTTTAAACATTTTCAAAGTTGAAAAAATTTTCAATGGTAGAGACCAATAACGTAGTCAAAATCTTTAATCAGACATGGATTAGAGAAAAGGATTCTGTCTCAAACACAAGTATCTATTGTGTATATTGCACTTTTGGTAAAGTTTTATTCTGTTTACCGGTCTTCTTCGTTACCTGAGCCTGATCCAACTCTAATTTGGAAGTTGTTATGCCAAACTGTCAAAGCTCCAATTCTGTTGTTAAACAGCTTAATTGGATTTTAGGCAAATGACTTTATGAAGCTCAACAAGCTTTTAAAAAAATCCAAATGCTCTAAAGAAAGTGATTTACTAATAGACAAAAGGCTCCCAAAACAGCACAATATATATTTACATTTTCTAATCCTTTTTTGGTTTACAAGACATAACTAGCTTTGAGAAAGTAGGGGATCTTGAATACGCCAATGATGGCACATTCCTCACTGAATCAACCATCCAAACTATGTATATGTTGCAGAGCAGTTGACGTTATTGTCAAGAACAGAAGGCTCAGTTAGTTTGGACACATTGTGCGACGCGTAACTGAAAACGTAACCCGCCAATTTCTCGAATTTAATCACCCTTCCCAGTAAGTTAGTGGTTTATAGGAGATTTCATGTCCTTTATCCCCCTGAGATAGGGGACATAAAGCCCTTGTGAGTAATCATAATTGCACACGGCATTGAGGGAGTGTGCCATCGTTCTATGATTTGCCTAAGTAACTCTGTGAAATAAAAAAAAAATATATAAAGAAAAGAGTTGTAAAACTCACGGGGATCCAGATAGTTAGGCTCGAAAAACGCAGCTTTTTAAAGTATTAGGCACTGTGTGGGAAAAATCTTCCAATACCTCTGTCTTTGGTCATAGCCGTGTTTATTTATTTACCAAAGATAAACTTACAATTGGTGCTTCTTTTAATGAGCAAAAGCTACGACTAATACTAACCAAAATGACTTTAGAATGGATATAACGCCACGGTCATATCGCTGTATCAAATAGGGTGATGTACCGGAAACAATACAGTGGAATCAAGTGGTTATTCTTTCCTGGAATTCACGCATTTGTCAAATTATCTTGTTATGTGTAGAGTTTTTTTTTGGGGGGGGGGGCTTGAATTGTTGGCGTAATTGTTGTTCTTTTGGGGTGCACTGGATTTTTTTTAAAACTTAACAAAGTCCTATTATTTTGTCACTACTTAAACCACCTTATTTTGTGAAATATTTACCCGAATAGCCAGTTTCACCATTCGAGTGGCAATTATACTAGCCCAGGTGGATTTACTCTATGTTTTTAGATGAAAAAGCCTGAGGTGAGTAAAAGTAGATATGGTCTTTATGCTAAAATGACACAAGTCTCGGAAATAATATTTTTGCTTCTTACTCTATTAAAACTTGCATATTTGTATCTGATACATTTCTATTTCTTTTAAGAATTTTACAACGAAGCAACATTAAATATGTTGGCTGCCGTGCCCAGGTGTTCAAAGAAGAAGGCTGAAACGATAATTGAAATGAGGCCTTTTGCAACCTGGAATGAACTCGTAAAGAAATTCAAGAAGTCAAAGACACTAACCACAGATATGTTAAATGCAGCGATTGATGTGATTATGATGCATAATGATGTGGATAAGTTGATGAAAAGATGCGAAAAAATTTCTGCGAATTTGCTCGAAAGGGTTGAAGACGTCACTTCTGGTAAGCTATTAAAGTACTAAACTTTTTAAATACACTAAAAAGTTCATTCATTTTTTCCTTTGCTGTATCAGTTGTATGCCGAACCTTTTGACGTTTTTGTTTGTTTCATACATGGGCTTCAGGCTGATCAGGAGGTCACCGAGTTGTTATTTGGCCAAATAACTTTGTTGTCCACCTCCTTAAAACGATACAGCAACTTAAAGAGTCGCCCTTTCTCGTTGAATATAAACTTTCTTAGTTTGTATGGTCAAAACCACTTAGAATTGATTTGGCAATCTTGGAATAAATTGTAGAGCTTAGAAAAGAGATCCGAATAAAGCATAGAAGACTAAAAGCCGACAGCTACTTTCCCAGAAATCTCAAGGAAACCATTTAACTTCCCCCTTCTGGGCCGGAGATAGAGATATTCACATTTAATGAAATTTGCATCATTATAAAGACTAAACTATGTTTTATCGATTAAACGGAATAGAATTTTCTTTTTAAAGTTTAGAATAGGGCAGTCCCTAAAAAAGGTTTTTGCATACCTGCTAGGAAAACGTTAAAAATCAACCTAAGGAATTATCCTTTGAGCAATTTGACAGCTTTGGGAGTTCCCTTTGGTACTACCCACTTTGATTGAAAACCTTGCCGTCAAAGGAGACGCATTTTTTATGCTACAGGTATATTGAATAGACGGCACTTTACTTAAGAATTAGTTAGAAATTATGTTTTTCTTTATTTTAACTAGCCTCTCTTTAGCTTTTCGAAATGTTGACACATTCAAAATCCCCTATCGATCTTTACCAAAGTCCTAAGGAGATATCTTTAGAGTAATTTGATAGCTTTGGGAGTTCCCTGTAGTGCGGCGGAAATTTGCTAATATGCTCTTTGTCTTTGAGATGGTCAACCGCCGCCGGGGTTTGCAAAATGATTTTTAAGGTATTGAATGGTTTTAAATTCAGCAGGCTCGATCGCATGGTTCAAACTACTCTTCTGTATCTTATATTGGCTCTCAAAGCGCTTTAAATTTAAATCCCTGTTCTGTTGCTGTTTTGGTAATTTCATTATTTTAGTATTACTTTCTGTTTCTCAAAGATAAATATTAAAAGATTTTGAAGTTTAAACTTCTGATAGAGTGAACTGACTTTCGCTTCTCTTTTTGCGTTGTAAATTTATGACTGTGCATATTGTTTTAAAAAATTCTTAGAATAAATGTTACCCACCTAATAAGAATGGGCTTGACAGGTTCTCAGTGTTTCAATAAAGAATTCGACAGACGCCCGGTCAAGAGGTGTGAATAATGGGATTTTTAGGATTTATGTTTTGGTAAATCAGGCTCCGAAGAGTGCCAGCGATAAATTTTCTTCTTGTTAGATGTGATAGAGCATTTTCAGTCATAGGACTGTTTTTAACTTAAGCTTCGTCTTACTGAGGTTTTTGAGTAGCAAAGGTGTGCCACCTTCACTAAAATTCGATTTACATTTGAGCACTTTCAAGGAAGAAAAGTTTGAACGAAGCTCACATTTCAAGACTTTAAATCACATTATTAAGGATAAAAGTCGAAAAAGAGCTTTAATAGTGAGAGATAAACTTTCCCTGGAAACTTTATATGAAAAAAGGTTAGTGTAAGTGGCTTTTGTTTTATTCAACAAACAGGAAAAAATCACTTCAATCATGACTTTCGCCTTTCCAGAGAAAGGTTGCTAAAAAAGTTTTCGAAATTATCAACAAATAATGCGGTGATACCTTCGTCAATTCTTGGACCAGGTGTGGTTAATTTCTCAAGAACTTTAACGATACAAGAACAATCAGTGCTTGAAAAGGGTCCGAAATTTTGTTTTAAACCGGATAAAGTCCCCGTGGAAGACATTATCTCTTCAATAGAAACATCTTTGCATAAAAACGCAAATCTAATAAAAGATGTTAGCTTTAGTTGTCATGAATACTGAGGACTACGAATCAAAATCAAAAAGTTTACTAAATGATGAAAAAACATACAAGAAGCTATTGTATAATCCAACAGACTCTTTTACAAATAAGTTTAAGAACGAATTAAAGTGTTTAAAGGATGATGGAAAAATTAGAGTTCAACTTTATTACAAATGCCTGCCACCCAGTTCCTTGTGCCCTGAATTATATGGACTTCCCAAAATTCATAAGCCTAACCTACCATTACGACCAATTGTGTCAAGTACAAGGTCACCAACAAGTGTTTTGAGCAAGTGGTTAGTGTCAATCTGTAAGCCACTTTTGTCTACACAAATTTCTTATATTAAGAATTCTTCGAATTTGGTTGAAAAACTGAAAAAAGTAGAAATTTCTTCGAGTTCTTTGCTTTCAAGCTTCGACATGTATCAATGTAAACAAATATTGATGTAGAAGCAGCCGAAAGTCTTCTAGAAAGAAAGCTGTTAAGAAATTTGGATTTGATTAGTGGCAAAACAGATTTGGAAGTTTCTGTAATTATGTATTTAGTAAGGTTGTGCAATAAGTTCTCTTATTTTTTTCAATTCAGAGGGGAGTGTTTCGAACAAATAAATGGTTTACCTATCGGGGCCCCTTTATCCCCTTTGTTAGCTAATATTTTTGTGGAGAATATTGAAACAATTGTGTTAGATTCATATTTTCTGGGGCCGGTATATACATGACATTATTTCAGTATGGGATTATGGGGAAGAAGAATTAAAAGGATTTTTGGAATATCTTAATTGTTTGAGGGGGGGATTTAAAGTTTACTGTTGAATTGGAAGAGAATGGGAAACTTCCTTTTCTTGATGTTCTTCTTATGAAAAATCAAAATAGTCTGGATTTTAAACCTAACAGAAAACCGACAAATAACAATAGAATTTTGTCTTATAGTTCCAGTCACGCTCGCCAAGTAAAAATTTGGTTTGATCATTTCTTTAACTGACCGGATCTTTAGTATTTGCTCTCCAAAATTTTTTGAGGAGTTGTCTTTTCTAAGGAAAATACTAATAAGCAACATGTATCCAGAG
This sequence comes from Artemia sp. Kazakhstan ARC1039, assembly GCA_029168905.1. NCBI lineage: Eukaryota > Metazoa > Arthropoda > Branchiopoda > Anostraca > Artemiidae > Artemia > Artemia sp. Kazakhstan ARC1039. Next base: position 4,585 of record JAQQPU010016953.1, on the reverse strand, counting down.
TGGTTAATTAACCAGGCTTTTTCAAAAAGAAGAAAAAGGTTTCTAGAGATTTCTAAGGAAGTCTTGGAGACAACTCGGGAGAAGGATGTTGTTTGTTCCTTACCATGTGTACCCGGGCTAAGTGAAAAACTTCAAAGAATTTTACAAAGCAATGGTCTAAGGGAAGCTTTAAAGAGTAATAATACTTTGGGTAGTTTTCTAAATTCTGGGAAGGACCTAATTTCATTGGGGTAACAAAGTGGGGTTTATCAGATCCCGTGTACTTGCGGAAGCTCATATGTGGGACGTACTAACCAGAGTTTGGAAATGAGATTATTACAACATAGATTCTATTTCTTCGGCTTTAAAGCAAGATTCTAAGTCTGAAGATTTTACTTCAGCCCTTTCAGAACATATTTTCAATTTTCCAGACCATTTTATTTTGTTCGAGAATGTCTCTTTGATTTCTAGGGATCGGGGTTTAAAGCAAAATTTCCGTGAAACTCTTGAAATAAAGAAAATCTTATTCAAGAATATTGCTTTGAATTGGGATACAGGTGAATTTGGGCTGAACTCTATCTATGACAATTTATTAAAATCTGACAGAGTAAAGTTCAATTCACCCAATGTAGTTGACCTCTGTCCAAATGTTATATCATTGAACGCCAATGAACCGAATCCAAGAAGGTCAAAGAGGCTAGCTTCCGCCTTTGCTTTGAAAAGAATTTGCTTTGAAAGAGATTTAAACAATATGTAGTTTTATTTGATTTCGTATATAAACTTTTGTTTTAAATTGTTTTAGTTTAGTTTTACTACTGATGACGGTCACTGTATATGTGACCGAAATATCTGGTATTTTTTGTGAATTTTCTACACACTGTCTATTAAAAAGGATTTTATCCCTATTTTGAACTTTTATTGTATCGTCATGGAAAGGCAGTGTGGTCTCCGAAATTATCTAAGTAGCAAAGAAAATAGGCCTAAGTGCAACTTGCGCAAGATATTGTCCTAATACACCCGTCAAATACTCATCTAGTGACATTGCATTTGTTGGTACAATATCGCTCAGTTGGATAGCTGATGTTATCAGTTTTTGCCCGGTTTTACATTCTTTTTAGAGTGATGTGCAAATAAAAAGATTGCTTGGATCATCGATGATGCGTCGTCCTGACAGGGAATGCCATAAAGACACTCTTTATGACATTTAGTTATTTTTTTTGTACTCCCGATTCTTTGAAGGTTTGCCCCATATTTAAACTATCTTGGGGTGGTAATACGATTGGTCCACAAAGCCTGAACATGAGTTTATCTCAAATTAATTAAATTAATTCATTCATTCAATTTAATGGTTATTGCAGTCCAGATATTTACACCAATAGCCACTGAATATTCATGTCTTCACGATTATGCATTTGCACGCTTCTTGATAAGGGTTAAGAAATAATACTGACATGTAATTTTAGGGCCGTCTAGTTTTTTGCAATGACATGTTTTAGCCAAATGAACCTGTTTGCCTCTGCTTCTGTGTTTCGTGTATCATATAAAATAATTGGTCAATATTCTTTTGTTAGTTGAGTGTATAAGAATTGGACTTTGCTTTCAGTAATCATAATCATCACCGTCTTATTTATAACCCATCTTATAAAAGACAAATCAAAAACAAGAAAAACAAAAAGTAAACAACGGAAAGAAAGATTGACTTCGACAACTAAGAACACGGGACAAACGGAAAGGAACCGAAGATGGGAAGCCTCTTGGCATTCAGTAGAAAAATCACTGATACGTTTCTTAGTAACTCCAGCGTGGCTTACCAATCAATACTTTCTTTGCAGGAAAGAGTTACTTATCCATGTTGGCAGTTCCGTTAATAATATTGAATGGTTTAAGCGTAAATCGGTGCAATTTTTATTTAATGAGAAAGTTTTTTATTCAGTATAATAATTATGTATATTCAGTATATTAATATATGTCTGCTTTCTTCCTTTCTTTTTTCTGGATGGCTTAATAAATTTGTTTTTAACATTTTGCGTTTCATGCATATTTTTTTTTGCAACAAGCCTTGGGCTTACAGCAGTTTTCTTTTAATAAATAAATATCTTATTAATCTGTTCTTTTTTACTTACCTTCTAAACATTTAAGGTCGGAAGAAAAGTCAGTTCGTTGAGCAACCTGCACTTATACCCAAAGAAATGAAATTGTCTGGCTATCAGGTCATTGGCCTCAATTGGCTTGTTTTGATGCACAAGCAAGACTTAAACGGGGTATTAGCTGACGAAATGGGTCTAGGAAAAACAATTCAAGCTATTTCGTTTTTGGCATACTTGTTAGAGGCTGGTCACCAAGGACCTCATCTTATTGTCGTTCCTTCTAGTACTCTTGATAATTGGGAACGAGAAATTCGAAAGTGGATACCCTCGGTAGAACTTCTTGTTTATCATGGAAGTCAGGTTAGTAAGTTTCGAAACCCAGTTTTAAAATCCAACGAGTTTTGCTTCGATTATTATATTGTTTTCTTTTCTTTTTCTTGGATTAAATATATTTGATTATTATATTGGTTATAATTTTGATCGGCTTTTTTTTTTTTTTTTTTCTCAAAAAGTAACTTCGATTTTGAGATTGATTACACATAACTGTCTGATCAATGTTAAGATCCTAAGATATATTAAATTTTATTTTTTCTGTTTTACCCGAACAATAACCATTCCACCTCGTAGGAACAGGTAGTTGTAGATAGCTCTCATCTCTCTCTCTCTCTTTCTCTCTCTCTCTCTCTCTCTCTCTCTCTCTCTCTCTCTCTCTCTCTCTCTCTCTCTCTCTCTCTCTCTCTCTCTCTCTCTCTCTCTCTCTCTCTCTCTCTCCTCACTGCTCATTTAACTTTCGTTTCGTGATCTTTTTTTTTTACTATCTCTCTTAAAAAAAAAAAAAAAAAAAAAAATGCACTATTATAATGGTGGCTGTCGTGTTTAACTCGAATACTCTGGACTTCTTATATTAAACCAGACAGTTCGTCTTAATGATCCGAAAATAAATGGCACATTGCACTAATAGTAACTCTAACTCTGAAAAATGACATTTTGATAACTATATGCATAAAAAAGAACCTTTTGTGGAGATTCTATGTGCGAATTTTATTAGGTTTAAAACTATTAATGGGAAGTTAAAATCCTAAGAAAATTCGCTTGATTTTAGAAAAGGGGGAAAGTACCCCCAAAAATAGTGATCTTCATGAAAATTACACCGAGATATTCAGTATACTGATGAGACCTAGAAGTTTCTGAACTTTATAGAGGTTCCAAGCTCCCATCTACAAAAACGTGGATTTTTTAGAAGGATGGTCACGGATGCGTGTAAATTTTTTTCTTCTTTGTACCAGAGACAGCCTTATCCAATCACAGTTACTAAAATATCAGGAAGGGGTTGATTCAAACTGAAACTCAAAATTCTAGTACCCCTTTTAATAGAAAAAAAGATGGCGCAACTGCAAAGTAGCGTTTTCTGTCATTTTGTGAAGTGAAACAATGAATTTTGCTTCAAGAGATTAAAAATGCTGTTGAGGAAAAAATCCAAAATAACAGATTGATTTATAATTGTCGTAAAGCTATATATTCATTTTACTGGTTTCAGAGGCCGTAATGCCGCAGATGGCGCACTGGCTGTAGTATGTAGTCCATACAAATAAACAGTTAATATAGATAGTTATTTTAAGCTTCATTTAAATCTGTTCATTCGTTTGAGGCTTCATAGAATTATGTACAGTAATGTATAGTTGTGTATCAGCTATTGGAGGGGGGAGGCTCAGTGGATCTTTCTATTGCATGTAGTGGGAATGAAGTCTGAAAATGTGCGTTTCTAGGTACAAATTTCCTTACTTTCAGTGAATTTTCAATTAAATATAGATTAATAGAGAGAGGTGGGAGAATTTTACTTCTAATCTTCCTTCATTCCGAGGAATATATTTGGACCAAGTGCTTAATTTGGGTGGTGCAGGGTGACAGCTCCCCTCTTAGCGTTTCAAACATTCTATAAAAGATTACGTTCATATGCATATCTGTACAGAAAGGGAAGGTAAGGGGGGGGAGTAGGAAACCGTATGAAAAAGATTTCTTCGAAGAACTTCCTCTGGAAACAATTCAGATGAAGATTTATTATATTTCAGACCCATTTCCCTCATTGTAAATTCCTCGTTTTTAGTAGGTCTAATATTTTAGGGATTATCGAACTATCTTTATACAAACATTAAATTTAAATTTAAAAATGGGAGACGACGGGTTTGGCAGCCTCCTTCACATTTATGAGAGCTCTGGATTAAACAGTTTTCAGTAAGAGATTTTAAATACAGTGACCTCTTTGAATAGAAACTAAAAAATAAAAAAAGAACTAAGTTTTAGATAAAGTAAATGCAACAGTCTAATCTACTGTTTTGGCTGATTTTAAATGTGCAATTTTCATTGATTCTAAGGTTTTTCGTCAAAAGGTATTAGGATATTAAGATTGGCCAATTTTATCACGGAGGATAGCACCCTTGAAAAGGTGTGATCTTGATGAAATTATGCAATGCAATTCAACATGTAGGCATGTAGGACAGCCCTGAGTCTATTACCTGAAC
>JAQQPU010016952.1:0-14591 GCA_029168905.1 Artemia sp. Kazakhstan ARC1039 | reverse complement strand
GGGGGGGGGGGGAGAGTGTGTCACAAAAAAACGTATTAAAAATTTGTTTATATGCATTTTGTTACGTTTTACGAGTCAGACAAAAATTTCGGGGGGGGGGGGGGGGGCCAAACCCGGCACCCCCCCTCAAGGCCGCATTGAGGGGGGAGGGGTTAAAAAATCATGGATACGGCCCTGTATCTCCCCCTGGATATGGCCTGGCTGCAACCCCATTGAAAACGTGATACGTTCATTCCTCGTGATACAATTTGGACTATTTTGTCTCAGCAACTCAAGATGTAATTTAAAGTGGTTGAATATAGACCGGTAAATTATTACTCAGTCGGCAAGTTTGTGCAAATATGGGGGCAAAGGAAAAAAAATCATTAGTTATTGAAGAGGCACTAGACCTTTACTTACATATGCAGGGCCGTAACACACCAAACATTTGTTTATATTCATTTTTGTTATGTTTATTTACGAGTCGGACAAAAATTCCAGGAGGGGGGGGGGGTCAAACCCCCTACCCCCTGGATACGATCTTGTGCATATGCGCCTATTATTGCAATATACCTTAGGAAACTATTCCATCTCTCGTGATAATTTTAAGTGTCAATCCAGTGCTAAAAAATAAGGAAAAACAGCCAACCTGATCGCTCTTCATCGATTGGGATGATTCTAGATCTAATATCTTCTGTCTTGCCCCTTTCAGCCGGCTATCATAGTGAGCTCTTAGCCTCTTCATTTCTCGTTCCCATGCCTTCTCTTTCTCCTCGTAAACCTATGCGAGAACAAAACTTTAAAATAGACTAGACTATTAATCTAGAAGGTATCATAGGTACCACTGCCTAAATAAAGAGCGATGAGGACACAAAGTTTTTTTTTCACCAAGGCACTTTGTATAGAAGGAGTTATAGAAATTTCAGATGGAGCTCATTCGATTGGAAATTGAAAGTTCTAGTGCCCTTTTTAAGAGTCAAAGGTGACTGGAGGAAGCGTTGCCACCGACTAGACACATTTTATGTGAAAAGGACACACTCCCATGTGCTGGGACACAATGGCATAAAAGCGCAAAAGAGTGACGGATTTTTGAAATTTGGGACACAATATAGCAAACAGGGGACATATTTTGGAAACTTAAGACATAAAATAAAATATTTTCCCACTGGATATACATTTTGGTAAAAAAAACGTAACTTTTCACCAAAGTAGGGCCTTTCTCGTTTTTTTTTTTTTTAGCATCCATGTTTTACCAGAGATGTCGTAAATAGGCCTAAAGGATTTTCTCCAAAGTAAGGGATTATCATACCTTCTGAAGACCAGAATATAATTTGCGCTTTACTGAACACTAGAATTATCCGGTATAGGGATTTTGACCACGTTGATTCCAATTGTATGACTTTCATTTCAAAATAATGCCGTTTACAAGAGGTTTTAGGCTGTTTTTAAAAAAATTCGTAAATATATTTTTGCAATAAGCTTCTACTTATAAAACTAACTGAAATTGTAGTTACCATCCCTAAATCACCTTTAAATGCTGATTGTTTCTCACTAGGCAGTTTTATTCAGACACGTTTTTAACTCCCGGTTACTATGCGGCCGTTCTTTACTAAATTACAACTATTGCTGTAACTACGATTTAGAAGCTTGACTAGCTGACAATTAAATTTTACATTAAATTTCTGAAAATAAAGTTGAATATAAAAGTTGAAATTTCATTCTGAGAATTTCTTGGTCTTTAATGAAACTTCCATCATTAGAAAGTGTGAATTCCATTTTTTCAATTAAACAGAACAAAATTTTACTTTTAAAGTTCAGGTTCTTTTATTTAGAATTTTGAATTAAGAAAAAAGTTATTTAAAATTCTTCTTTGAAAGTCATTAAAAATTTTCTAGAAGACATCTTAGAAAAACGCTAAAAGTCAACTCAAAGGAAATATCGGTTGAGCGATTTGGCGGCATTGGGATTTCTTTGTGATGCACCAACTTTGACTGAAAACATTGCTGACACAGAGGAAGTAAAATTTCATTGGCTTTTCAATCGAATTTCATGGTCAAACCCCAGGTTTTTAACGGTGGCCATTCCCATTGGAGAATTATCTAATGGGTCCTTTGTCTTAGAGACGGTCAGCCGACACTGTGGCTCACAAAATGAGTTTAAGGCATCAAATATCCTAAAACAGTCTTAATTGTCCTGTGACCCCTTTCGCTCCAAATGATGGAAGCAGAAATCGTGATTTTCTTTCGTATGTGATCTCCCCTAGAATTCTTTGACCACTGGGTAGAAAAGATCAACCCTGGCAAAAAAACCTGTGACACGGTAAATTCAAATTATTTACTGGAATAATTTGTTAATAATTACCGAAATAAACCGAAATGTTAATAATTACCGAAATAAATTATTTAAACAAAATTGACGTGATTTCATAAAATCACGCCAATTTTGAGGGTTCTTTTTGCGAAACTTCGCGAAGCCATTTTACGAAACTACACGCATAAACTTATGTTCGTAAGTTTTGAAAAATGGCGTCCAAAAATTTTTGTTACTGCTGGCTTCAGTCGTAACACCATCTATGTAGTTTTTATCAATTGTTTTTTTCTTTCAAATAAACTACGGCTTTTATAGTTTTCATTTGTTTCAATATATATATATATATATATATATATATATATATATATATATATATTTATCAGTTTTAAAAAATGAGAAAGTTTAAATCTTAATATTTTTACTGTTTAACAATTAGATCAGAACTTCAGGTTTGAATAAATCGTTCTCAAAGGCAGGTTGGCAATTCTCGTCTACTTCATACTTTTTTTTAGTCGAATAAGAAATGCGTCCTAATTTAAAAAATAATTTATTTAAATTAATTCTAATTAAAAAAATTATTTTACTGTAATTTCTATTTTATTTTCAATGTTGTAATAAGTATAAATGAAAAAATTTGTAATATAATTTGTCTTCAATAAAGCGCTAATGACGCAGTAGGCTTCAGACTTTCACAGTTACGGAAGGGGGCAGTAACCAAACTCTTGTTTGTAGTGATTTTTGTTCGTTTTAAGTTTTACTTGCATATTCAATTTAAGTTTTACTTGTTTTTAGATTTATTTATTCATTCATAATAGTACCTGTTGAATATTTGTTTGCTATGCTTCTGTATTTAATTTTTATTCGTTTTGGGTTTCATTTGTTCTTTAAGAGTACAATATTTCTGTTCGTTTTAAGCTTCATTTGCATATTCAATTTAAGTTTTACTTTTTTTTAAAGATTTATCTATTCACTTATATTAATAGCTGTTTTATGTTTGTTTGCTATGAATTGTTTATTTAATTTCTGTTCGTTTTGGGTTTCAGTTATTTGACATTTGAACCATTTTGAAAAAATAGCTCTCTCAAAATTTTGATCGGAAGCATTTGGGGAAAAGAAGGTATGGGAGGGGGTTATTTGCCCTCTGATCACTTTTGACTGCCCTCTGATCAAACTTGGCTCTCAAATTTCCAATCAAATGAGCTTCCTCCAAAGCTTATACCACCACCCCTTCCATTAAAACCTTAAACGCCCCTGGGGCATAACTTACAACACTTGCTCCCGGGCTCGGGGGGGGGGCTGTGTCAACCCTGGGGTTTAGTTTTATGATCTTTGGAGTATTTTGAACAACATAGCTATATCAAAATATTGATCGGACGCATTTGGAGAAAAAAGGGCTGTGGGGAGAGGGAGGGGGGGGGGGCTAGTTTACCTCAGATTGTTTTTGAATTTTAAAAGGGGCACTACAACTTCCGATTTTCAATCGAATAAGCCCTTCCGAAGTTAATGCGACCAACCCCTTCAGAAAACGTTAAGTGCCCCCAGGGCATAACTTACAACCCTTGCCCCCGGGCTCTGGGGGTTTCATGGACCCTGTAGTTTTGTTATCTTATCTTTAGAACATTTTGAACAAAGTGCGTTGCCTATATAACGTTACCTCTGCTTTATCACTTAAGAGTAGGCTAATCGGAAAATAGTGGCAGGGAAGTAAGGGAACTATTCACAAAACGGAGTATTTGTCAAAATCTAGGGAGGGGGAATTTCTTTAGTTAATTTGAATAAAAATACAAGCAAATATATTTTCAAAGTCTAGAGTAGGTAATTGGCCCAACCACCCTACTTGTCATCCTTGAAGGCACATCGTTTTATGGTAAACCTCCCTGTTGTTGCCAAAAATTTCCAGAAAAATTGAGATGGCTAGACACTCCTTTAAATTATAAAAATCTGCATTTATACTGACAACCCCCTAATTTGGGTGGTTGGAAATCCCTTTAAACTGGAAGAGTCTACATTAACACTTACAATTCCATAATCGGAACCATAGATCATCCACAATAAGGTCGCTAATATCGGCCACGTGGAACCTATTTTGGATCTTCTGGATAAAAATAGCTTGCTAAAATTATCATTATCTGCGCAGATAAATAAAAGCTTGAAGCATCATTTTAAAGTGATTCGACCATGTTATATGCAAATTAATGACAAGATTAGACATATTTACATCTTAGTGTTTTCGATTAAGCCTATGGAGAAAGCTTACTTTCGGTTTGATTTCCATGCCTATGAAATTGTAAAATATTCAAAAGGTTAAACTATAGGCAATAACTCTACAAGATGAACAATAATTTACCGTGCTAACAGGTGAAGTTGTATTGACCAATTTATTGAAACAAGGAATTGCTAACTAAAACCCGTCAAGTATAGATCATCTTATTGATATATACTGTATCTAGATAGCTATATTCAGATCCAGGCTAACCAACCGAAACTTCGAAGGAGGGGGGGGGGAGGATTTTAAGCCTCAAAAATACACTTTTTGGAAAATGCCTCGAATCAGAAGAAAGAGTAGGGGGATCCCCCTTAAACTGTTATGAACAAACCCCCTGGAAAAAATAAAAAAATACAGATCTAATAACACACAAATCTTCTAAAAAGTCGTCTTCAAAAAGGACTAAAGTAAAAAAAAATTTAATCAAAAATGTATGAATATAAGTGAAAACGAGTGGAGCCAAATATAATACAGATAACAATAACAGATAACAATACAGATAACAATAACAGATAAAAATTTCTTCCAAGTTTAAATGCGCAAATGAAAAGAGTCGAGTAAAACAAGTAAAAAAGATCAAGTCAGGTGAAGCGCAATTACTTTTGCGACCCTCGTTTTCACTTATATTGATAGATTCTCGAGGGAAAAAAAATATTATCTACTTTTTAATGCATTTAGGAAGTGAGTGCAAAAATCATAGATCTACAGTATTCTTAACTTTTTAGTCTTCCCATTTTATTATCATGCAATTGTATTTATTCTAACGCAAACGTTTATACGTAAATTATTACGTATATGAGGGGGTTTACTCCATCGTTAATACCTCGCTCTTTACGCTAAAGTTGAAATTGTGTTCCAATTCTTTAAGAATGACCGCTGAATCACAAAGGTCGTTAAATTAGAATAAATAGCTCTTTTGAAAGTACTAAAAAAAACTTTAGCGTAAAGAGCGAGGTACTGACGAAGGGGTTAACCCCCTCATATACGTAATAATTTCTATTGTTTTAAATTTTAATGTTGCTCCTTACTTTCAGTTAAAAAACCCTGTTTTTTTTATATTTAATATCTGATCGTTTTTAAATAATGCTGGGAAATCCAGCGCCCCCTTCATGGAAAATTCCCTTCCCCCGTGAACAATTCCTCCATGGAAAGATCCTCCAACGTAGCCCCCCTCCCCCTCCCAACAGAAAAAATCCTCCGTGAAAACGTCTTTGTACTTCGCAATAACCAATACTAGGCTATATGTAAACAATGGGCAAAGTTCACAGCTTGCAGCTCTTCCCAAGGGGACTGTCGGAAATTAAGTCATCTTCAAAGACATAGTAGATTTTTCAACTATGCTGAACAAAAGGGTTATCTCGAAATTTTGATCGGGTGACTTTGGGGAAAAATAAGCGTGGGAGGGGCCTAGTTGCCCTACAATTTTTTGGTCACTTAAAAAGGGCACTAGAGCTTTTAATTTTCGTTCGAATGAGCCCTCTTGCGATATTCTAGGACCAATGGGTCGATACGATCACCCCTGAAAAAAAAAAAAAAAACGCCTCTGTGATCTTTCTTCCGGCAACAAATACAAAATTCCACATTTTTGCAGATAGGACCTTCAAATTTCTACTGTAGGATTGTCTGATACACTGAATCTTACGGTGTAATTTTCATTAAGATTCTATGACTTTTTCGAAAATAACTATGACTCGCTTTTTCGAAAATAAGGCAAATTTTCTCCGGCTCGTAAGTTCTGATGTGTAAGACTAAACTTGATGAAACATATATTTGAAATCAGTATAAAAATCCGATTCTTTTGATGTATCTATTGGTATGACAATTTTGTTCGGTCACTATTGAGCCGGGTCGCTCTTTACTTACAGTTCGTTGCCAGGAACTGTTTGACGGGTTTTAAAAGTGATCAGTTTTTTCTTATATTCAACCTTTTTTTTTTAGCTAAAGATTCCTAGGGTCTAGGTTGGTCTGATCCCTCTAGCTTCCCTAGATGTGGAATAGGTATCAAAGAGGGACAGTCCTCTTGATTATGAAGGCGTATGAACCGGTACACTGAAAGTCAGCAGTTCCATTAGAGAAAATGCCAAGCGCTAAAAGCATAAATTAATTACAAAATTATACGAAAAATTTCCAATTTCGATGAGGTTTGAGCTGATTCGCAATTAGAACATTAAATAAGAAGAAGATAAACAGCGTCAAATGACCTACTCATATCTGTCCGGCTTCGAAACATTTCAGTTGCGGACATGAAATTTAACATTCGACAAGAAATATCGCGGGTCAAAGTCGTTAAAAACGACAAGATCTTAATTACGCTCCATAAGTAATATTTACGGTATTAAAGCTCGTTTTTAAGTGTTCTTACGGGCATATTCAGCATATGGCACAGAGATAGGAGAGAAAGTGTGACGATGGGAAGGGGCTGATCACTGTCTGCAACAGTTGTACGTCCCTTAGTGCCTTTAGATCAGACTCTTGCAATCCTAACCCCTTTCCTTTCTGCCAGACACTAGTACATTACATTTTCATGAGCTAAATAAAAAAGAAACAAAGATGTTTACAAGAAGGCGGTAGTCTACGAAGGACATTCCGGTACTATTTTGGGGAAAACGCTCTAGGAGTTCCAAAATTTCATAAATCATCTGCACCAGATGAAACGTGCCACGCATGGCACATGTGTGAAACATTTGGCCGAATTGTGTAACCCATTGCACGAAGTTTTCAATGAGTGGCGCAATGACGTGCAAATGGTGGAGGTACGACAAACGCGGCTGAACAATTTGCAATGTGAGGTGAACATCATGTGATGGGGGTGGGAAATCCTTCTAAAATATTAACTTTCAGTTTTATTTTCTTAAGGTTTATTTTCTTGTTTCTTCGATCATATTAAAAAAATCATTTTGACATTCTTCCAAAACTGAGGATGTCATTGAACACAAGAGTGAGGGCATAAAAAACGTCGCCGATTGTGGTTGGAAAAATAAGATGAGGTATAAACCTACATCCTTGGGTCAAAGGATATTCGTCTCAATTTTTCTGGCTAACGACTTGCTAAGGGTGTTTCCCAGTAAACCGATCAGATCGTTTGGATTTTTTTTTTTTGTAATTGTCTCTGAGGGCCCCTAGTTACCGTCTCTGCAACGACCAGTTTCTAACGTGTATCCTTAGGCGCAAATCTAATCTTATAACCACGAGCAAAGACAGTAAATATACTGACAGCTTTGACATATATGAATTTCATTTTGAAATAGAGTCAAAGAAAATAGTTCATCAACGCCTGAACTATATCACGCTTGGCTCTAAAATGCTTCTTATGATTAATATTGCTGCCAAACAACATTATTCAATTCGTGTACCATAGTGCCAGTCAGTTTTTCAGACTGAAACTTTATTTTATCAGTCTATTCATCCAATAAGATTGGTGTTTGTTGAACCAATTCAATTAAGAAATCTATAGTAGTTCACTCTCAGCTCAGTCTTTCCTTAATAAAAGAACAGTTAATAAAAGAACCGCAGCTCAGCCTGTTCTACTTGATCAACAACGAGGTTTGTCTAAGCCGAATGACTGTGTTGACTCCATCAGCCGAAATTGGAAATTGATATCTTCAAAAAAGCAAGATGCTGTTTGCAAAGTTTTTGGCAATCTGAACAGCCTGATTACCCACAGATTTGTGGACAGGATGATGAAACTAGAAAACCTGGTCTCCTTGAAATCCCATTTTTCGCTCCATTAAGTTAAAGTTAGTTCACCTATTTATGTTGTTTTGACGAATTTCGCTTTTCCCGAAGCAGATATCTAACCAGGAAATGGCCTCATTAGGGGGAGAAGGGTACACAATTCGGAAAAAGCAAAAATAGGAAAAACACAGGGAAGCAATTTAATAGAAAGAAATTAATAGAAAAACTCAAGATTTTGAGGGTGCATGGGTTCAAAGACCTCAACACCCCCTCCTACGCACACTCCTCACCCAATTTAAAATGCTTATGTATGATCCTGAGAGATAATTTTATGAATGGTGTAACGATACAGCCTGACATTTAATCGAAAGGTTAATAACGTTATGCTACGTTTTACGGATTGCCGTTTTTGCGGATTTACGTTTTACGGACAAGTTGTCGAAAATGTTGTTTTTTACAATCATGAAAAACCAACAAAAGGGTGGGACACTCAAATGGGGAGGGGTGAGGCCATAAGGGAAGATTTAAAGGAAATGGGAGATTCAGCAAAGGGAGTAAAAGGGAAGCTTTTAACAGACTGGAGTAGAAAAGCAGGATGTCCGGCTGTGTAATTCTTGTGTGACTTGTTGGTGCGGTAAGTTGTCAGTACTAAGTTCACCTGCCCCATGCCAGAGCCCCAACTTCAAGCGCATCATGAGTTTTTCCATTTTTCTTCTACTCAATCGACAAAGAGCTTTAATTTTTTATATATTATAAAAAAAACCTACAATATCTATAATTTTAGACGGTGAGAAATAATGTGACTAGCAGTTAATTCAGCAAATGACAACTAGAGAAAGAACCTAAAAGGGTTTTGAGTTGTAGATTTGCTGAGTACAACGGCGTCAATTCACAAAAATTCAGGGGGGGGGTAACAAATGTATTTTTTAAAATCTGGCGGGTCATTTTTGTCGTTTTTTCAATGTATTCGATGAAAATACCCAAAAAAGACATTTTGCAATGAGAAATCAAAAAATCATATTTTCCAAAATCTAGGAGGCAAAGAACCCCTACCCCTAACTGAAGCTCCTGGCTAAGTGTACTCTAAGTTGCAGCAATCCTGCTCCATAGGTACTCTGTCAATTGTATTCTTTCTTTTTAGAATGGCCCTTCCCTTGCTTTATAACTCACCTGCAAAAATGTAATACCATACTTACCGTGTGTCTGGGTGATTAGCGGAAAGCGCCTACCCAAGAAATTGAAATTAAGCACGAGAAGTTAATTATAGCAATTAACAACAATTGTGGCCTCTTGCTTTGAGTAGAACTTAAACTTGCGGTTGCCTCAAATAAATACAAAATAATAGCAAGGGCAAAAAAAGCAATTAGTCACGCTCGGCTTTATTTTCCCAAATTAATTATGGTGATTTACTGCTTTAAGAAAAAACAGGGAGACATACATTAACAATCTAAATTGGAATAAATTGGAATCAGTGGCAGAACCATTCAAGGTTGTCACGATAGTAGCAACCTTGTTAAGTATGACCCGTTCCATAGCAAGCGGAAATGAAAAAAAAGATAAAAAAAAAGTCACGATGCAATGATCTCTCGCTAGAGATCTCTCGGGATAAACAGGAACTTAAACCCCTGCTTTTGAGAATTGGGAAAATTTCCGCTATAAGTGAAAAATTAGGCAATACTGCGGTAGACTTTAGTTTCGGGAAAAGAAACTTGAGAAAAAACAAAAAAAAACAATGAGACGTGGAACCACTTTAAAGATGCGACAGAAGTAATTTTCAAATTATAGCGTGCAGGTGGGATTATATTACCGCGTCCACAGATATATTTTGCATAACAGAAGAAAGTGTTTGATTCTGAATTATTGATATGATGTGTCTTGCTTTAGATGGAGAGATCTAAACACAAAATCTGCTTCAAAACAATACTTAAAACCATTTTAAATTCTAATTTAAACCAAAGACAAGAGTAATCTTTTGTATTCAGTAATCGTGCAAATGAAATATTTAGCAAACTAGATTCGACCAGTGTTGTTTACAAATATCAATAATTTTCACTCAACTCTTTTCTATCCAGCTCAACTACACCACCATAGAAATTTTGCAAAATACTCGTTCCTGAATATTACAGTGTGGCCCCAATCCATCTCAATAGCACTCTAGAGAATCAAGAATAAGGCTAGGGCCAGCTTTAGCACTACCACAGACCGAAAGCTACCAAGAAGAAAAAGGCTTGATATGACGCCAATGACTATATCCTACAAGTAGGATGTATTCCCTGCACACAGTAGAGAAAGGCGTATGCCCTGCATTAATTCTAAAGGATCCATCCAGGAAAATAAAAATAAAGGATACAAAAATTGGGTGTCGACCCCCCCCCCCCCCAGTGAAAAGTTCTCTAGTCTTTCCAATTGAACCTCTGTGTGCCTATGGCTACATCTGTTTACTTTCTTCTGGGCCAGTGTTTTTCTTTGTGCCACTGGAAATGGTCTGAAAAGAGTACTTGCAAACGCCGTTGCCAATAAAGATAAAATTATATCATTGTGGTGTGATTAATAACTAATGGTACATCATGGTACCATTAACAATTGTTTGTACAATGTGTGGTACGGTTTTTATTTAATGACGTAACTCCTTTGAAAGCTTCTATCTTCTCTACAAGTCTGATTGCTGCCAGTTTGCGCGAAAATACAATTTAAGTGACAAATGGGGTGGGTTTGACAGACAAATTGACGAATTTCAACAGTTTGTTTTATGTATCGATAGGCTATATCGATTATCGTTGAACAATTAAATAGTAACGTTATTGTTTAAGTTAAATTCCTAGAGACCCCCCCCCCTATTTTCTAAGAATAAGAGTTTGGTTCAATCCCTTTATATGGGCCTTTCTAAAAAGTCAAGTTTGGTTAATGCTAATGAAATAAAACAAAATAAAATAGGATGACTATATAATAGTTTAGAAACAAATTTGGGTTATATATTTGCACATTAGGGGGGTGGGGAGCAAAGCATTGCATATATTAAATACGTAACCTAACCTAGGTACCTTTTCCCCCATCTAAACTCCAAAAACTACAATTTAATATCGTATACGCAATTAAAACCACGCTAGACAAAGTATTTCTCTCAGCGGTGTCTTGAATCATCTTGTAAAAACGGGTTTTCCAAAGCGTCTCTGCCGTTTTACTGTAGCGTCTCTTGTTGGACTTCTTTAGAGAGGCCCCTATAAAGGGATTGTACCAAGAATTTCTTGAAACATATACAAGAAGAAGATATTTCTCTAAAACTGGCCTGTAGCTATTAATTACTGTTGCAGGAATCAATTTTCGACCGGGTTAAATCGATTTCGGGGTAGGGGGAGAGACCGAAATATGGTACAGACTTATATTCTTTAAGGAAATGAACATGATAGGAAGGGCTACAAAAGACGTTCTATGATTCTACATTTGCTACTGCCATTAATCTTCAGTTCAAATATGAGGATACACAGATTCGCGTTTTATTATACAGTCGTTCTCGCGAGCTCCATACACCCCCACAACTTATGTCAGGACAATGGCGGCTGCCAGTCATTTTTTGAAGACAGGCTGCGCAAAGAAGACAGAAGCTTCAGCTCGGGGTGCACAGTCACCTTCAACAGCTTATTATCACCTCAGTCCGGACGTACTTGCCTGGTCCTTATCAGTGAAGGGATCAAGTTTTTGACCGTTGCACGCTTGCTGTCATGTCGTCGTATTGAGATTTCTTGGTACTGGTCAATTAGCTGGGAGAACCGCGAGAACTGAAGTTTGGTTAATGCTAATGATATAAAACAGAATCTGATGAAAATATAATAGTTTAGAAACATATTTCGGATATATATTTGCACATTAGGGGGATGGTGGGTAAAGCATAGCATTCAGAGTATGTTCGTATTATGTTTCCGGTATGTACATAAAACATGCACACTTTTGATTTTATAGAGATAGTGGACTGAATTCACAGGATATCATTTCAACACATCATTCATCATTATCCTTTCTTGAAAGAGGGTAGTAACAGGCGTATTCACAAGAATGATTATAATGTCTGGAACCTTTTTTGATAAATATGTGTCCCTTCTTAAATACCAGACAATCCTTATCGTCACGGTATACAAAAACAATTCTTTGCAATGTCTGGAATGTCTTTGCAATAGACTAATCCATTGCTAATTTGCAAGTCAAAGAACAATTATTTTGTAGCGTGAAGAAAAAAACAACTCAAATTTTTGTATAAATCTTAATATAAAAATGAAATTGGTACTTGTTAATTAAACGAAACACAGTCAAGAATTACACTTAGGTTAGATCCAGTATATAGATAATATAATAATAGATAAGATATAATAGATAATAGATAATATAGATAATATATATGTATATAGATCTATTATTTACAGTGGTTAGATCTCAGAAAACCGGTTTCATAGCCACAAAGACAGGTGACGGGTGATGAATGTATTGGAATTGTATAATTTGGGCTGTGTATTTGTACATTAGGGGTCGGTGGGGGGATAGGTTAGGGACATGTTCCATATACTTTACCCACCCCCAATGTGCAATTATATAGTCCAAATTATATTATTATATAAACTAAAGGTTATATGAAGGTTATATTTCATTCGGATTAACCTAACTTCACTTCTTGAGTGTGTTTCATTTAATTAACAAATTCCTTAAAATTAATTGGAATTATAATTGTGATTTGTAATTTAAATGTAATTCGAATTACAATTGTCTTCAATTCCATCATAATTCCGTTTTATTTGGAATTTAAGATTTGGATATAATTGGTATATCACAACTTTTTACAGTAATCAATCATATTATTTTTTCATGGTTATATTATTTTTCTGTAACAAATCACATAATTAATGTCGTTAAACCTATGGGCTGCAAAGATTACTGCTAATGATAATCCTTTAGAAATAGGTTAACAAATTTTCTTGACTACACAGGTCCTTAAGTCGACCCTACAGAAGCTGAGATCGAACCCCGGGCCCATTATTAACAAGCAGAGATCAATCCATTGTGCCACCACAGCAGGCAATACCAGGTGTAAATAATGTCGAAGACTTTTAAAACCAAAAATATAGACGAAACTTGTCCTAGTATGAATATACGTGAGTACTTACTTGGGGTTTGGAGCCGTGTAAGTCAAAACAACCAAAAAACAGTGAACTATATGAAAGGATTTAAGGAAATTGGATCTTCTTGGGAGCGAACAACCTCCCAACAACCAAATAAAATCGTTCTGAAGTCAGACTCTCAATTTCAGAATACAATGAAGAAGCTGATTCCCGTATTGTAAATGAAAATCAGAGTCTAAAACAGGCGAGATTCTTAGGAAGAATACGCGAAAAATCAACCCCTTTGTATCTTTTCAACATATTGTAAACAGTGACCTTTTCAATGTAATTATATGTAACTTATTTTTCATAAGTCTCCGATGGTACAATGGTAACCATGCTAGTGGTTAGGATAGCTGGCATTCATCAAGATAGGCAATAAAAATGCAGTTTTTAGTAGAATTTAAATAAAAAAGTTTTCTATTTACTTAAATTTGGTTTTTTAATTTAAAAAGGGCACCAGAACTTTTAATTTCCGTTCAAATGAGCCCTCTCGCGACATTCTAGGACCACAGGGTTGATACGATCACCCCTGGGGAAAAAAACAAACAAACAAAAAATACGAATTCCACATTTTTGCAAATAGGACCTTGAAACCTCTACAGAAAGATTCTCTGATACGTTGAATCTGATGGTGTGATTTTCATTAAATAGGTGTTAAGGGGTGTTTTCCTCTTTTTTCGAAAATAAGACAAATTTTTTCAGGCTCGTAACTTTTGATAAGTATGACTAAACTTGATGAAACTTATATATTTAAGATAAAAATAAAAGTCCGATTCTTTTGATGTATCTATTGGTAACAAAATTCTGTTTTTTAGAGTTCCGGTTACTGTTGAGACGAGTCGCTTTTACTATACAGTTCGTTACCACGAACTGTTTGATATAATAATTTATTACATCTTCTATAAAATTGGTTGATATTCAGTGTCTTTCCTAGACGCTGTCCCCTCACCCCCCCCCCCCAGTACAAGACAGGTTCATCCGTCACGTACCTGGCTCAAAATCCGATTGTCAATTAAATGGCCCTTAAGAAAATAAAGTGCTATCTCAAAATATGAAAACAAATTGGTAGCCAACTGGAACTCATTTAGCCATTGCCTCATATTCAAGGAAACTAAAAGATCAACAACATTAACACATCATTCAGGATAATAAAACAAAAGAACGAGCTTAAAAAAAGTGTCATCTGCTATCTAGATTCAAAAAAAAAAAAAAAA